>JARQWZ010003594.1:0-7500 GCA_033150135.1 Gobio occitaniae
CCTTATCATAAGTTGCCATACATCTTATGCAGTGTGGGAATTATTATTGCTCTTCATTGTCTATTTAGGGTATTTTAGTCATTTAAATAACATGGGTTATCTTGATATGGGATTAATGACATTTTATTATAATATTACACCACCCAAATATGTATTTATTTCCATCTAATTCTCGTCGTCATTGCAGGTTGGTTAGCTATAGTCACCAAAAAGTGATTAGTGTAGCTGCTTAAAATAGCATAAAACAACAGGACAAAAACATAGTTGATGACTAAAAATAATAATTTCATGGACTCTATACATTACTTTGTGAATACAGTGGCATATTACGTTTTTAGCCGTATCAATGCAGTAATATCTGCATGGGTAAATTTACCCGCTGGCGGTTTTTAGGTATACAGCGACCCCTGGCGGTTCTAGTGTTAAACAAAAGGACAGATCATAAAATATTACATGATCAATCAATCAATCAATCCAATCATGATCAGTCACAGTCCGTCAGGTGTTGAGTTGAATGCTGGTCATTCATGGCTCTCGTTTGTGTCCGACAGATCAAGAGCTGTAAATGCGAGGCGGAGGTCCAGGCGCTGAGGCTGAAGAGTTTGCTGTATCTGGAGCGCTACATGTACCTGATCCTCTTCACACATACCTGCACCTGAGAAGAGAGACTCCTGCAGCGCTCTTCAGCAGTGGATGCTACAGGTGAGATCAGACCGCCGTCATTTTCCCCCCGTGTGTCCCTTCCTTCAATCATGAGCCTTGAGTATATTATCTGTGCTATCCATCACTACTGCAAAACACCCTGAGATGCCATTACCCCCATTTAAAGGGTTAGTTCACCCAAAAATGAAAATTCTGTCATTAATTACTTACCCTCATGTCGTTGGACACCCGTCAGACCTACGTTCATCTTCAGAACACAAATGAAGATATTTTAGTGTAAATCTGATGCTCTGAAAGGCCTCCATTGGCTCAATGCACGGTTCACTCTCAAGACCCTTAAAAGACACTAAAGACGTCGTTACAAAGTCCATCTCACTACAGTGGCTCTACAATAACTTTATGAATCGGCGAGAATAGTTTTTGTGCGCAAAAAAACCCTAAATAACACCTTATATAGTGATGACGATTTCAAAACACGGCCTCAAGAAGCTTCGAAGCGTATGAATCAGTGAGTCGATTCAGCAGTTTGAATCGCCAAATTTCAGCAGTTTGACACGAATCATGATTCGACTCACTGATTCATAACGCTTCAAAGCTTCATGAGGCCGTGTTTTGAAATCGTCATCACTATATAAGTCGTTATTTAGGGTTTTTTTGCGCACAAAAACTATTTTCGCCGATTCATAAAGTTATTGTAGAACCACTGTAGTGAGATGGACTTTGTAACGACGTCTTTAGTGTCTTTTAAGGGTCTTGAGAGTGTAAAGTGCCATTGAGCCAATGGAGGCCTTTCAGAGCATCAGATTTACACTAAAATATCTTCATTTGTGTCTGAAGATGAACGGAGGTCTGACGGGTGTCCAACGACATGAGGGTAAGTCATTAATGACAGAATTTTCATTTTTGGGTGAACTAACCCTTTAAGGTATATTTGATGTGATTTTGTTGGTGGTGTGCAGTTGAATATTGCGGCAAATAGGGCCAAGCACTAGTTGTATCTGTTAGTCATCATCTTCTACTGCTCTTGAAGAAGCCCAGAGAAGTATGTAGTAAAAAGTTATGAAATTTGGCACACTGATAGAGGACAGTCCCAACAACAATCACAGGAAATTTGGAGTCTCTATCTCAATTCCTCTAGCGCCACCAACTGTCCAAAGTTACACTTATGCTTATGCAACTTTACAACTGTTGGGTCTAGAAACAAAATTCCTACAAAATCTACGTTTACGAACTCAGATGCTCCGATTTTCACAAAAATGTAACCAGATCATCTTCAGACCATGCGACAAAATTTAAGATTGGATGAATGGAATTAAAGTTGATTAGTCAAACCCTTCCCAAATAACGATTTCAACGAAGAGCACGCCAAAATGAACGTGAGGTTATATCTCCGCAATGCTTTAGTGTATTCTGACCAAATTTGGTGTGTGTTTCGACAATCATGACCTGAGGATACCTGCACAGTTTCGTCACAGTGCCACCTAGTGGTCAGGAGATATGCAAAATATAAATTTGTTTTGCTTATAACTTCTGAATGAGTCAAACGATACCCAACTTTCCAATGTCGGCCATTTTGAATTTTGCCGTAAAATGCTATACGAAGGTATTGGCATATCGTTATGAAACTCAGTGTGTGCCATCGGCACCATGCCCAGGGACGGCGCCATCTTGTGGTCATAAAATATCATGAAATTAAAAACCAATGCTAATAGCTTTTAATTATTTTTGCCTATTTTAATGAAAACTGGTCTTAATAGATTCTTTGGGCCATAATCGGCCGAACTTCCTGTCCTCTATTTTGATTTTCTTTAAAAATCTACTTTTTCAACTCTTCGTTTCTTTGATTTGCATGATTTATCCAGATCATCTTCAGACCATGCCGACAAAAAGAACATGGAATTCAAGTTGATTAGTCAAAATGTTCTCAAATGCTCTGACCTGAGGATACCTGCACAGTTTCGTCACAGTGCACCTAGTGGTCAGGAGATATGAAAAATCTATTTTTGCTTATATCTTCTGAATAGTTTGGCCAAAAATATCAAACTGGTCTCTTTAGATTCGGTGCAGCTTGCCGAGTTTTGGTGGTTTTATCTGTGCTATCACTACATTGACATTACAGCTTGGTGTTATTTAAGGTATATTTAATACGATTTTGTTGGTGATGTGCAGCAATTAGCTTATTATTAGGGGCCAAGCATCTATTGTATCCGTTAGTCGTCTGCTGCTCTTTAAGTCTATGGCAGCCCATAGAACTGTATGGTAAAAAGTTATGAAATTTGGCACACTGATAGAGGACAGTCCCAACAACAACCACTGCAAATTTGGAGTCTCTATCTCAATCCCTCTAGCGCCACCAACTGTCTAAAGTTACACTTCTGGTGATGCAACTTTAGAACCGTAAGGACTAGAAACAAAATTCCTACAAAATCTATTTTTTTCGAAACTCAGATGCTCCGATTTTCACGAAAATGTAACCAGATCATCTTCAGACAATGCCGACAAAATGTAAGATTGCATGAATGGAATTAAAGTTGACTAGTCAAACCCTTCCCAAATAACGATTTCAACGAAGAGCACACCAAAATGAACGTGAGGTTATATCTCCGCAATGCTTTAGTGTATTCTGACCAAATTTGGTGTGTGTTTCGACAATCATGACCTGAGGATACCTGCACAGTTTCGTCACAGTGCCACCTAGTGGTCAGGAGATATGCAAAATATAATTTTTTTTTTGCTTATAACTTCTGAATGAGTCAAACGATAACTTTCCAATATCGGCCATTTTGAATTTTGTCGTAAAATGCTATACGAAGGTATTGGCATATCGTTATGAAACTCAGTGTGTGCCATCTGCACCAAAATATCATGAAATTTATATATCTGTGCTATCACTACATTGACATTACAGCTTGGTGTTATTTAAGGTATATTTGATACGATTTTGTTGGTGATGTGCAGCAATTAGCTTATTATTAGGGCCAAGCACCTACTGTATCCGTTAGTCTTCTGCTGCTCTTGAAGTCTATGGCAGCCCATAGAACTGTATGGTAAAAAGTTATGAAATTTGGCACACTGATAGAGCACAGTCCCAACAACAACCACTGCAAATTTGGAGTCTCTATCTCAATCCCTCTAGCGCCACCAACTGTCTAAAATTACGCTTCTTGTGATGCAACTTAGAACCATAAGGACTAGAAATAAAATAAAAATCTACTTTTTCGAACTCGGACGCTCAGATTTTCACCAAATTTAACCAGATCATATTCAGACCATGCCAACAAAATTTAAGATGAATGGAATTCAAGTTGATTAGTCAAATCGTTCCTCAAATACCTCTCAAACTAATTAAACGAAGAGCACGCCAAAAATTTATGTGAGGCTATATTGCCACAAAGCTTTAGTGTATTTAGACCAAACTTGCGTGTGTGTTACGACAACCATGACCTGAAGGTATTTGCACGGTTTTGCCACAGTGCCACCTAGTGGTCAGGAGATATGAAAAAAAAATCTATTTTTGTTTATATCTTCTGAATGGTTTGGCCAAAAATATCAAAACTCTCTTTACGGTGCAGCTTGCCAAGTCGAACGATACCAAATTTTACGATGTTGGCCATTTAGATACTACTACTACTACTACTACTACTACTACTACTACTACTACTACTTAAGATAGATTCTTTGGGTCATGCTGAGAACTTAGATACCAATTTTGCCATAGTCGTCCGCCATTTTCAAACTCCCTCTTGATCGTTGCTCCAATTTTAATGAAAATTTTAGCATATCAAAACCATTCTCAAATAACTTGCAGAAGTATTCAACGAAGCACACACCAAAATAAACATAAGGCTATATCTCCGCAATGCTTTAGGGTATTCAGACCATAGACTGAGGTGAGGTGATGACCAGTGTTGGGGAATAGTTAACTACAAGTAGTGACGCTACTAACTTAAACTAAATTTTTCAGTAGCTTGTCAGTAGCTCAGTTGCTTTTAAAACAATGTCGTTTTTCAGTAGCTAACTACTTTTTCCTGCAAGTAGCGTGTAGCGCGACCAAAGCTACATCCGTTTTGTGTTTTGACGAGCCTGCAATGCATTGAAGCAGCACAGTGTTTTCTTCTTATTTGATCACATACTAAAATCGCGCGTTACCGCCATCTATTGTTTCGTTTACGCATCTTGCGGCTTTACGGTTCACAGAGAAGAGATCGTCTGATGATTATGTAAAGAACGTACAGGAGTGGGTTGATAACTTCACATGAATCGACTAGTAAAGGTTACACTTGATTTATAGCCTACCAACAAAAGATTAAAACGCTGTCTGCATCGAAGACTTTTGTATATATAGAGATATAGACTGAGTATTGTATATTTGGATAGTTTACAAAATAAAACTTTACTCTTATCATTATTGTATTGCATTGTGTTGGTTTAAACCCCAAACATTCAACTTAAAACATTCTTCATTAACGATTATTCAGTTATTTGTAAATAAAATAAAATTCTAAGTAGTTTTGATGTAGCTAGCTAACATTTGGTAGTAACTTGAAGTGTATCTAACTACTTTTGCAGAAGGGGTAGCTTGACTGTAGTTTAACTACTTTAATTTATAAGTAGCTTGTAGCTTGTCAAACTACAGTTTCAGAGTAGCTTCCCCAACACAGACAGCAGACAAAGGCTATCCACCTGTCACTCAAAGTGGCCACGCCCTTAATTATGCAGAACTTTAAGGCTTTATATAATGCAAACCAATGAGTTATAAACTACCCCCCCCCCCCCCCCCCCCCAGAGTCGTCATGAAGGGCAAAATTAGCCGTACAGACCAAAAGCACAGTTTGTCCCAGACTGTAAACATGTGTTCTTCTGCTGTAAAGTTGGACATTTTAACATGAGCTCAATGAGATTCTGCTCCTCTAGTGGCCAGTCCATGAACTGCAGTTTAAGTCACTTCCGTATCAGCTTCAAGAGAGACCGCGGTAGGAGCCGCTTGATTCAGACTAAACTTGATGTTTGTTATGACAACCATAGATATACATAAAGGCTAGATGTCTCGTCCGCGCTGCTGGCCAATGGAGGTGGACGTCCGCACCTGGCGGCCATCTTGTCACAGTCAGCTCGCTCACTCGTAACATTGTGTTTTAATGGTGCGTGTACTTTTTAAATAACCATAACTTGCTCAATTTTCTACCGATTTTCAAACTGTTTGGTTTGTTATAAACGTCAGAGATGTAGTTATGACACTGCATACTTATTAATAATTATTCATAATTTGTTCAAGCATCCAGAATTATAGCCAGGTTAATAACGTTTGTAAGAAACCAAACCGTTTGTAAATCCGTCCAGATTGTGTTCGTGCAGATCACGCACCTTACATCCGGTACCACAGAGCCCGCCAGAAAGCTTGCCTGTGACAAGATGGCCGCCGGTGATGACGTTAGAGACTCCGCCGTAAGACATCTAGCCTTTATTATGGATATCTATGATGACAACCATGACTCTCTTTAGATTCGGCTCAGCTTGCTGAGTCCAATGATACCCAATTTTCAGATGTCAGCCATTTTTAATTTTATCGTAAAATGCTATACGAATGCGTTGGCGCATCGGTATGAAACTCGCTATGTGCCATCAGCGCCATGCCCTGAAGATACTCAAAGCTTAGAGACAGCGCCATCTTGTGGTCAAACATTATCATGCCATTTTAATTCATTTTGCCTCTTGTAATGAAACGTAATAGATTCGTTGGGTCATGCTGATAGATGCCAATTTTACAATCGGCTGAACTTCCTGTCCGACGTTTTGATTTTCTTTAAAAACCTACGTTTTCCAACTCCTCTTAGATCTTTTGTCTGATTTGCACCAAATTCGAGCATCAATGAATTTGATGGCATGATGCCAAACTGCATCCGAGGTTATAAGGAAGAGATTTGACATTGACCAAACTTTACATCACTAAATCAATTTAGTGTCAGCGCCACCTATTGGTCAAAAGTAATAAGTAATCGTGTCATTACAATTGATTGTGTTTATGGACTTTCAACCATTTCGCTCGCTTAAAATAGTCTCCAAACGTTTTTAATTTGATGATATTTTATTTTATCCATGAACAGACGGTCCTCACTGTGAGTTTTTTTAAACAACGTCTCTTATTTAAACCTCAGATGCAAACGCTTCTCCTAATTTGCATTGTTATTCATCCCATAGTGTTCATCTCCCTTCAACTTCAAATTTTGGAAGTCCATCACAAACCTCTGTGAAGTTTTAACGTTAACTCATAAACAGGAAGCCAGGAGACCAAAGATAGTTGTTTGTGTGTGTGTGTGTGTGTGTGTGTGTGTGTGTGTGTGTGTGTGTGTGTGTGTGTGTGTGTGTGTGTGTGTGTGTGTGTGTGTGTGTGTGTGTGTGTGTGTGTGTGTATACAGCTGTTTGAGAAGTCTGGTGGTGGATTCTCTTCTCCCGTGTGAATCTGTGCTTGTCGAGCCGTAGCTATCGCTTCATTTAGACGCATACCCTGGAATTTACAAGCTTATTCTAGCATCACTGAGGCCGGTGATTCACACGTCGGGTTCTGCTGGTGTGTGTGTGTGTGTTGAGGCCAGCTGTGTCTCATGGTAAAGTCTGGAATTTACTGCCATTCCAAACAAATGAGTGTTTCCCCCCCTGCGCTTTCTCCACTCTTCCAGTCCTGCCGCTCTGAAGGTCGGTTTTGTTTCCCAGTGTGTTTTGTTTGGGATGATGGGATGCACTGAGAGAAAGATTGAGCGAATCTAAGCTAGAGCAGCCTCTGATGAACTGGTCAGTCAGCATCACTGTCATGGCCTGATTTCTAACTCGTGTCTAATC
>JARQWZ010003594.1:17500-95000 GCA_033150135.1 Gobio occitaniae
GTGTGTGTGTGTGTGTGTGTGTGTGTGTGTGTGTGTGTGCGTGCACACAGTGTGTTTGTCAGGAGATTTACAGCTGTTAATATGCTGTGTTTGTCAGGATCTCTCTGGCTAAAGAGCAGAAGAGGATGATGGATGGCGTTGTGCGCTCATAACATCTGCGTTGTGTGTGGTTTTACTGCGGCCGAGTGTTTGTCTGCGCTCTTTCCTCTTTGTGTCCAGTGTTTGTTGTTTTTATAGCTGCTGGTGGGAGTCGATCCAGATCCCGTTCGCACCTGCCGCAGGGAATCATGGGTACCTCGAGTGTTTAATCCCTGAATCCAGCTGTGCGTCTCAGCATAAACTCTCATTTATGATTCGGGTTCCCGTGAAACAGGCCAGATGAAAAGAACCACACACACTGAACATACAGAGATCAGAGTGTGTGTGACTAGAGGTGGAGCGTCTGTCAAAACTCTGAATGAAACACAGTCTTAAAGTCTGAAGCTCTTATGTCTCTCTCGCTCTCTCTATATATATGTATATACAGGGAGTGCAGAATTATTAGGCATGTTGATTTTCTGATCATATTTTTTTTCCAGGCACATTTGACCAATTCCAAACCACAGTAATCCTAATAACTACTATTGATTTAGTATTTAATAATGTATAAGTGATATATAATTGTTCATGAAGGCTGGAAATGAAAATCACCTTATATTCAGGTGTGCAGAATTATTAGGCATGTTTTCTTTTACAGATAAATTGAGCCAAAAAAGAGATTTAACTCAGACTGAAAAGTCAAAAAGTATTAAATGCCCATGAGAAGGATGCAATACTAATGCAATACTAGACATTGCAGTTAAGGCATGACCATTGGACAGTGAAATGCTCGTTGGGTCAGCAGGATCTGACAAAAACAGGTGGTGAAGAAAAGACACCTGTTAACTGCAAAAGAATGAAGAATTAAGGTGAAGAATTAAGGGTGAAACCATCAGGAACCCTTTAGTCTCCAGCGCCACCATTTTCCAGAGCTGCAACCGACCTGGAGTCTCCAGAAGTGCAGGTGTCAGGATCTCAGAGACTTCAGTTAGGTAAAGAATCCTAAAAAATGACCCCCACTAGATAAGAGTCACAAGCTGAAGTGTTGTAAAATACATGAAGAAGGTTTTTTATAGGCTTTATAGGTTTTATAGGTTGAGAGTGACTCTTGAAGGACCAGCACCACATCCTCTAGTACCACTGTTTGAAGAATTCATCTTCCAGAATCTGGCAGTACGTTTTGGGAGTTTATTTTAGTCCATCCTGAAGTCCGTTTTGCAGAGATGGAATACTTTCTGACTTTTCAGTCTGAGTTAAATCTCTTTTTTGGCTCAATTTATCTGTAAAAGAAAACATGCCTAATAATTCTGCACACCTGAATATAAGGTGTTTTTCATTTCCAGCCTTCATGAACAATTATATATCACTTATACATTATTAAATACTAAATCAATAGTAGTTATTAGGATTACTGTGGTTTGGAATTGGTCAAATGTGCCTGGAAAAAAAATATGATCAGAAAATCAACGTCCCTAATAATTCTGCACTCCCTGTATATAAGGAGGGATGGATGGATGGATACGTGCATGGATGGATAGAAGGATGGATAGATGGATAGAAGGACAGAAGGATGGAAGGATAGATAGATGGATAGATAGATGGATGGATGGATAGATGGTTAGATGGGTAAATGGTTAGATAGATAGATAGATAGATAGATAGATAGATGGATGGATGGATGGATGGATGGATGGATGGAAGGACAGATAGATGGGTGTATAGAAGGATGGCTGGATGGATAGAAGGACAGATAGAAGGATAGATGGATGGAAGGATATATTGTAGATGATTGATAGATGTATGAATGTATGGATGGATGGAATGATAGATAGATGGTTACATGGATGGATGGATGGATGGAAGGACAGATGTATGGATGGATAGTTGGGTTTATAGAAGGATGGATGGATAGAAGAATAGATTGTTAGGTGATAGATAGATGGATGGATGGATGGATGGATGGATGGATGGATGGATGGATGGATGGATGGATGGATGGATGGAAGGAAGGATAGATTGTAGATGATTGATAGATGTATGAATGTATGTATGGATGGAATGATAGATAGATGGTTACATGGATGGATGGATGGATGGAAGGACAGATGGATGGATGGATAGTTGGGTTTATAGAAGGATGGATGGATAGAAGAATAGATTGTTAGGTGATAGATAGATAGATAGATAGATAGTTGGGTTTATAGAAGGATGGATGGATAGAAGAATAGATTGTTAGGTGATAGATAGATAGATTGATAGATAGATAGATAGATGGATGGATGGATGGATGGATGGATGGATGGATGGATGGATGGATGGAAGGATGGATGGATGGATGGATGGAAGGAAGGATAGATTGTAGATGATTGATAGATGTATGAATGTATGGATGGATGGAATGATAGATAGATGGTTACATGGATGGATGGATGGATGGAAGGACAGATGGATGGATGGATGGATAGTTGGGTTTATAGAAGGATGGATGGCTGGATGGAAGGACAGATGGATGGATGGATAGTTGGGTTTATAGAAGGATGGATGGATGGATGGAAGGACAGATGGATGGATGGATAGTTGGGTTTATAGAAGGATGGATGGATAGAAGGATAGATTGTTAGGTGATAGATAGATAGATAGATAGATAGATAGATAGATAGATAGATAGATAGATAGATAGATAGATGGATGGATGGATGGATGGATGGATGGATGGATGGATGGATGGATGGATGGATGGATGGATGGAGATGGATAGAGATAGATAGATAGATAGATAGATAGATAGATAGATAGATAGATAGATAGATAGATAGATAGATAGATAGATAGATAGATAGATAGATAGATAGATGGATGGATGGAATGATAGATGGATGGATGGATGGATGGATGGATGGATGGATGGATGGATGGATGGAGATGGATAGAGATGGATAGAGATGGATAGAGATGGATAGAGATGGATAGATAGATAGATAGATGGATGGATGGATGGATGGATGGATGGATGGATGGAATGATAGATGGATGGATGGAGGGACTGATAGATGGATGGATGGAACGATAGATGGAACGAACAATAGATAGATGGATGGATGGATGGGTCCCAGTCCAAACATCATTGAACACTGTCTGATTTATGTGTATGTGTGTGTTTTGTGTTCAGGTGGCGTCTCGGGCTGGAGTTTATGAGCTGTTGAATCAGTTGGGCTTCTCTGAGTTTGAGGACCTGAAAGACTCAACTCTCGGCCGTCTCCGTCACCGCTGGCAACAGCAGAGCCGCCCCGGCCTCCCATTCAGAGGAGAGTTTGTCTGAGGAGCTGTTCCTGACCGATGTTCTGTGAGGAGCTGGACGTCCAGCTGTTCCTGACCGATGTTCTGTGAGGAGCTGGACGTCCAGCTGTTCCTGACCGATGTTCTGTGAGGAGCAGGACTCGTCTCCCGCTTCTTAATGTCATTGGTGGGGATTCTCTCACATATTTACCTGTTTTTAATTGAACTCTTGTGTCCTGTGTTAGGTCAGGTGATGATTTGACGAGTGTTTGCGTGTATAGTTTTACTCATGAGTTGTGTTTTAACATTTGAAGCTGCAGTAACTGTGATGTGTGTTTTATATATGAGCGTTTTTCATCAGGAAGACCTTCAGACGGTCTCATTAAAACTCTTTGGGAACAGGAATGTGTGTGTGTGTTACTGACTTTAGGAGGATCTTAAATATGCCTGTATTATGAGGGTTATCGTTAACTAAAACATTACTTGAAATAAAATAAACATTAACTAAAATAATAAACTTATTTCTCATTAGTATTAAAGTAATTCAAAATATTAACACTACAATTATTAAAGTATATCAATAAAAGTAAAAATCATTTTCATTACATTAAATAAAATAACACTTTTAAAATAACACTGTCTCATTTTAATTTAAGTTGAAGTATTAAAATAACTAAACTAAAAAGTAAAACTTAATAAAAATAACAAAAACACAGCAATATTACTAAAACTTTTACTGAAATAAAAAAGAATTCAAAATATTAACTAAAACTATAATAGTATATCAATAAGTAAAAACAATAAAAAAAAATTTGAAGTATTAAAATAAACTAAAACCTAATAAAAATAAACATAACAATGACAAAAACAGTAAATTACTCAAACTAAAATGACAAAATCTCACTCGAAATATTAATACAAATATTTAAATAAAACTAAAAAGTATTCATTACTTAAAATAAATAAACATTAAAACAAAAAAATAAAACTATAATAGTATGTTAATAAAACAAAAAAATCATGTTCATTCCTTCATGGTTCATTAAATAAAATAAACACGATGTAAAATATTTTGTTAAAATAACTAAAACTAAAAAGTAAAACTTAATAAACATGACAAAAACAAACGGCAAAATTACTAAAACTTTAACTTTTAAGTTTTATTACTTGAAATAAAATTAACATCAACTAAATAAAAAAAAAGGTATTTTTCATTTAGTGCAAGTTGAAGGGGTGATGAACTGAGAAATCAACTTTCCTTTGAGCCATTGATATATAAAAGGTCATCATAATATAATAATATCCTGTACGTTTCAGAGCTGAACACTGTTAGTGAAAGAAAAGCTTTTATTGACACCAGGCCCAGAAAATGAGAGATCTCAGAATAAGTCGACCACTGACGTCAGCATGAAGAAGAACGCCTGCTTCTGTAGCCCCGCCCACCGACTCATGGAGCTAAACGGATCGCGCTACAGAGCAATAAACATGCCGAAGATAGCAGGATATCGCCCTGTGCCTGCTTGTGGAAGAACACAGTCGTGCAGAAGCGTCCTTCAGATTCTAATATTAGGAATGAGTGGTTGAACTTTATCTTTAATGAAGATCCAGCTCATGTGGGGAAGACATTGCACGTCTGTTCATTTAACCACGGATTCGTTTGTAAACAAGAGACTGGATGTGCAGACAGGATGAGATCACATGAATGAATGAAGCAACACACTAATGTGAGTAAAACATGTGTTTATATGTGATAGTATTGCATTGTTACAGATCAAATACAATGTTACAGTGTGTACATGTCTAACTAAACATAACTGACACTGTCACAGGGGCGATTCCAGGACTTTCAGCCCTCAGTGAGGGTATGAAAAAAAAAATGGTAACACTTTAGTTTAGGGTCCAATTCTCACTATTAACTAGTAGCTTATTACAACCCCAAATCAGAAAAAGTTGGGACAGTATGGAAAACTAAAAAAAAAAAGGAAATGATTTCTAAATTTACTTTGACTTGTATTTCATTGCAGACTATATGAACAAAAAATATTTAATGTTTTGTCTGGTCAACTTCATGTCATTTGTTAATATGCATCCTTTCCTGTCATTCAGACCTGCAACACATTTCAAAAAAAGTTGGGACAGTAAAGCATTTACCACTTTGTAATGTTGCCATTCCTTTTCACAACACTTAAAAGACGTTTAGGGACTGAAGACACCAAGTGATGAAGTGTTTCAGGTGTAATTTTGTCCCATTCTTCCTGCAAACAAGTCTTAAGGTGGGCAACAGTACGGGGTCTTCGTTGTCCCACACATTCTCTATTGGAGACAGGTCGGGACTGAAGCAGGCCAGTCAAGTACCCGTACCCTCTTCCTCCGCAGCCAGGACTGCAGAATGTGTGCAGAATGTGGCTTTGCATTGTCTTGTTGAAATATGCATGGACGTCCCTGGAAAAGATGTCTTCTTGAAGGCAACATATTATGCTCCAAAATCTCTATGTACTTTTCAGCATTAATGGTGCCTTCACAGAAGTGGAAGTTACCTTTGCCAAGGGCACTGACACAACCCCATACCATGACAGACCCTGGCTTTTGGACTTGTTGCTGGTAACAGTCTGGATGATCCTTTTCTTCTTTGGTCCGGAGCACACGGCGTCCATTCCTCCCAAAAAATACCTGAAATACTGCTTCATCTGAGCACAGTACACGTTTCCACTGTGTGATGGTCCATCCCAGATGCCTCGAGCCCAGAGAAGTCGACGGCGCTTCTGGACACTGTTAACATAGGGCTTCCTTTTGGCACACTACAGTTTTAACTGGCATTTGTGGATGTAACTACGTATTGTGGTACTTGACAAAGGTTTGCCAAAGTAGTCCTGAGCCCATGTGGTGATATCGCTTATAGATGAATGACGATTCTTGACGTAGTGCCGCCTGAGGGATTGGAGATCACGGTTGTTCAGCTTAGGCTTGCGCCCTTGTCCTTTACGCACTGAAATTCCTCCAGATTCCTTGAATCTTTGAATTATGTTATGCACTGTTGAATGTGAAATATCCAAATCTCTTCCTATCTTTCTTTGAGGAACATTGTTTTTAAACATTTCAATAATTTTATCACGTATTTGTTGGTAAACTGGCGATCCTCGGCCCATCTTTGCTCCTAAAGGATTAGACCTTTCTTGGATGCTGCTTTTGTACCAAATCATAATTACAATCACCTGTTGACATCACCTGTTTCAAATCACATCATTATTTAACCATTTTACCTCATTACTAGCCCTAAATTGCTCCTGTCCCAACTTTTTTTGAAATGTGTTGCAGGTCTGAATGACAGGAAAGGATGCATATTTACAAATGACATGAAGTTGACCAGACAAAACATGAAATATTTTGTGTTCATATTGTCTGCAATGAAATACAAGTCAAAGTAAATTTAGAAATCACTTCTTTTTTTTAGTATTTGCGTTTTCCATACTGTCCCAATTTTTTCCGATGTGGGGTTGTATGCATATTAGGATATTGGCTGTTTATTATTACTTATAAAGCAAATATTAATGCCTTATTCTGCATGATCATATTGTACATCCCTTAATCATACAACATTAGGCAGGTTTATAATCACTGAGATCCCACATGTGAGGTTTGGAGGTCACGGCCCCTCGAGAACATTTAGATTTCTGTGATCTACATGTGCATTTTAAGATGTTCTGAACGGCTAAAATGAGACAACAGCTTGAAAACAATGTCAGTGGCAGATATGACTGATTAAGTTTTACCATTTTCGTCAGTTAAGACAGTAAACATATGTTTAACTGATATTTATATGTTTTATGAATCATTTTCATAGACATGTTCATTTACTGAAGCCTAACAGGAAAGCTGGGTAATTAAATGTATTAAATTAATTCACAATATGCACACATTCATTACTAATCTTATGCCTAATCTGAAGAAAACGGCTTTGTTAACATTTCTTGTTTGTTAATTATATTATAAATGACATTACATAGGCCTATTTCAATTCAAAATGGCGAAATTAAAAAAAAGTTGACTAATTTGCGTGAATATTTGTGTCATTTGTTTAACATTTCTGACTTTAAGAAGCAGCTGTCAAATATGAAATGTTTAGTTTAGCTTCATATCTCGCACTTGACGTCGAGTCGCGCTGCTAAAATTCACGCTCAGCCTCAGCAGCTTCTGTGAACATAAAGCCCGCCTACTCTGATTTGATTGGTTTTCTCAAATATTTTGGCATTGATGAGCGGTGACAGACCAATGAGAGCTCACACAGTGTGAAGAACACTCTGATTAAAAGACGGGACGAAGCCTCCGCCAGTTTCATATGTTTGAAAGGTTAATCACACATTTTTAGGGGGGCCACTGTCACAGGGCTCGCAAAGCCCAACGTCCCGGAGCTGTGTATTTTCCACACGGGCAACCAATACAATCATCTTAAATAGTGAAATAACATTCCCTTCTTGATGTGCGTTCACTCTCAAGACTTGATATTTGAAGGAAAAATACAATGGTGGAAGTTTTGATTGCTCTCTGCAAGGTACTTGGCACGCGCTTATATCCACGGATCGGGCGGGCCAAGTCATGTAAAACAACATTCATATCAATCGCGGGTGGATGAGAGATAAATCATTGTGTTTGTTTGATAAAGACATTTTGCGATCCCTGTGGGCGAATAATTACGGTTGCCGCTTTCAAAACAACGCGTCACACGTACTCATGGGGGAGCTGAAGCTCATTAAATATGCAAATCTTATCCAATCATAGCAGTGGACGTTTACTTGCAAGTCTTCAGTGCGGCATGCCCATAAAAACAGAGCGTTCCATGAGAGAGCCTCAAAACCAGGGCAGAAAATAGCCTATTACTTATGCATCATGTTTCTGAATGTAAAAACCATGCAAACGTCACAAGTTGACCTCGGACAACAGTATAACAAAACAAAAAAGCCATTTCATGACACCTTTAAAATAACAAAAAATAAAAAAAACTAATAAAAATGACAAAAATACTAGAACTTGAATTAAAATTCAAATAAAATCTAATTTAAAATATGAACAAAATGTCAATATCAGTGATGCTAACGCTCGTGTGGTACTCCGAACACACACGCAGATCTGTTTCAGTGTTTGGCGTCTGGAGGGTCCGGGAGAACCTGCTGTGCATCATGGGAAGGATTAGACTCTCATTAGAGGGGCTTCAGAGGCTTGTGGCTTTTAATTGTCTGTGGAAAAGTGGGAGAGACGAAAGGGGGGGGATTTTCTGTGATGTCATCGTGCGGTTGAGCTGGAGTTATGCGGCAAAACACATGTGGATCCAACCCAAGTACAAAACACACACACACACACACTGAAATATAATTGCGTCCACACACACCAGGGTTACTGTACCAGGTCATTGTTGCCAGTGTGTGAACCGCTTGTAAGGAAGCTTAAGAAAACGAGACCTTCCCCGACTTCCTGTCTATGAAAGCCTGATTTTTGTGTGGGAATGTTTTTTCCGGGAAAATCAAAAGATGTTGTTCACACTCCCGAGATCTGAAGCGAATGCTTACCCAGTGTTCAGGAGGACACAGAAAGAGTCGCTCTGTGCTGTGATGTCTGTGTGTCATTCAAAGAAAAGAGAATCTATAGTCTCTAAGAGTCAAATATACTTTATAATCAAACTATCATAAGCGTAATGTTGCTCACCTGTCGACATGAAGCGCTGAATCTCAGATCTGGAGCAAACACATCCACATCTCTATGATCAGATGCTTTCTGAACGGCTGTTTCTCATGTGTGTTTATTGTGTTATTGAGAGGAAAGTGCGCGGCACATATTCACATATTCCTCTAACCGTTGGGATGTTCACTAACAGTTTATCACTGCAACGATATTCCCAACTTCTGTTAACTTCTAAGCCAAGAACAAAAAAAACCTGTCGCCGTGAGTATATCGGCGTATTGAATCATATTCAGTCATGTGAGCATGAGCAATAAGAGCTGCTGCAGTTCACCTAACGGCCACAGGTGGCGCTGATAACACGAGTTTCTGAAGTCTACATAATGACCTGTGATATTGAGGCCCTGTCCCAAATGGCTCACTTCATGTGCACTTTCGGTCTTGTGGACTTACAATGGCCACTGTGTGTGTGTCCGTTAAGTCCCAGTTGTCATTTTAGGTCTCAGAAGGTGCTTGCGAGAGCCCCCTTTTAGGCCGATATGTGCACTTCAGCCGAGCCTGCACTAGTGCGAGATACACAGCGGACTTCTTCCCAGCAGTCAAAGCGGCATTACGTCGTGAAAGTGCGGACTCAGAGCCAGTGTTCATTTCGTTGACGAATAATTTTCATCATAATTTTCGTCAACGACCTTTTTTCACAGACGAAAACGAGACGATAACTAAATAAAAACTAGTGTTGGATGACAAAAACTATGACGAAAATCAACTGTCATTTTCGTCAACAAATAAAACCGAGATGAAAATTTTAGGGAGAGATGATTAGGGAAGAGATGGGGTCAGAACTGATGTCCTGTGTCACAGATGAACACATTTGATCTGAACTGATCTAACCTCTGGAAAACAATCAATCAATAACACACATTTATGCCAGGCAATTGTTTATGAACTAATGCTGATGAATAATGACAATGTGTATACACCCGGTGTATTCCGAGCTTGTTTATAATTTAAAAGTCATGCATTATATATTCGTATTTGGTTACACAATAAACTGTATTTCTCTTAACCCGCACCGGATCGTGGGCGGGGGGGTTGACGGAAGTGGGCGTGTGTGTACTATTATTTACTTTTGTTCTATACAAAATATTCAATCAACTATCACAAACTATGCATCATTTGAAAGCTAAAACACTCAAGATTCATGTTCTGAACTTGTTTTTGCAATAAATACACCAGAGAGGAAAGGGTTAAATGAAACGCTAAAGGACCGTCCATGTAAACATTAGCAAAATATTAGCGATACTCATCTTTCATCTCCTGTCGTACAGATCAGATCGGACGAATCCAATAAACACCCGCATACATCTCTGTGTAAGAGTCCACTCTTCAAAATGCATCCCACTTTTTAATCCAAAACAACGAAAAAATAGGGAAAAAACTAAAAATCCTAATTTTGAGTTAGCGTAATCAATCATGTCCATTTTCAATGAAATATCGATTCTAATCCGTGTCGGGCAAACTCCCCCTGCAAGAATAGTTTCTCCCACGTGAAATGGTTCAACCCTCGTCTCTCTCCTCCAATCAGAGTCTCTCCTGGGATGCATCATATAGAGGAAGTGCCTTACAGGCTTGGTGAGCTGTCAATCATTGCGCCCATGGTTTTCGTTGGATAAAGGCACTCGGTGCCCAGCCAATGCCTTTCCAACAAAGGTTTGATTGATGGACTTAATGCCTTTTGATTGGTTACTATCTTGCGCAGTTTACGTAAGTAGGCTTTGGTGAATACTGTTTGTGCGCTGGCTGCGCGCTCTCCATGGCGCAACTGCAGTGGAGCGCGCAGACTCTTACTGACGCTTCCCATCAGCTAAATGAGTTTTTTACACTTTGTAATCTCTGTAAATAGTTGCTTTAGTTTTTCAGTAACTGTTTATCCATTATAATTAGTAGTTTATTGCAGTTTATTGCAGATTTATTTGAATGAAAAACTACTCTTTACAATAGCAAATGTTCTGAAATAAATGGCCTTTTTGAAAGGACGCCTAGACTTTTCTTGACATAAAAGCTCACAGAAGCTACATTACTGAGAGAATCATCCTCATATTTGAATCATGACATGATTAGACATTCAGTTTTATATTTAAGTTATTTTCAGGCTCTTAACATTAAATTATAATATTTTTTTCCCTAAGTGAAAAAAAAAAAAAAAAACGTGAGTCACTTACATGTATATTTACATGTATATTACTCTGTTCCCATATTACTTTGAGTTATTATGACTCTTGGGTAGCAATATTTCAAGTGTCTAGTTTAAAATAAGACCAGGTTTATGAAAATAGACCATAGGGTTTAAGAGCTGCAGACATTTTCATTTGGGTATATCGTTTTCAAAGAATTCTCAAAAATGGGGCGCTTGTTAAGAGGTTAATTCCCATTTAATTCATAGTCAGGAGGAAAGACCAGTATTTGACACATATTCAATAAAGTATCAGGGTTATAATAGTTCACTAAAACCATAAATTAAATAAATGTTAACTGAAATAAAAAAATAACAAATAAAAATTATTTGAAGCTTTAGCTTTACCTGATACGGCCTACTGACTAAAACAGTAATACAAAGTTATAAAAACTATAGAGATGTTTTTGAAACAAACAAAAAAGTGAATTGAACTCTCTTTTGTGTATTTTTAATGTCAAAAACAAAATTATGTAAAAATTAAATGGAGCTCAAATGCTTAATGTATTACAATTTAAGTAAACTCATTAGATTTTAGGAGACTAAAACTATACTAAAACTAAAAACAATTCAGGTGACTAAAATATGACTAAAACTAAATGGCATTTTAGTCAAAAGACTAGGACTAAAACTAAATCAAAATCTGCTGTCAAAATGAACACTGCTCAGAGGAAGACCGTGAGGGTTTAGGGTGCCATTTGGGACAGGGCCTGAGATTGTGTTAGTGATCAAATGCACCATTTTCAAGACCAATGGAAAGATCCCACAGATGCGCACTGAAGGAGGGACAGAGCCTTCTTCTGAAGAACTGGAAGTTTTGTGCAGGTACGTAAAAAAAAAAAAAAGAGCTAGATGGATGGCTGGATGGAAGGATGGATGGATGGAAAGAAGGACAGATGGCTGGATGGAAGGATGGATGGATGGATGGATGGATAGAAGGACAGATGGATGGGTGTATAGAAGGATGGATGGAAAGATGGGTGGGTGGATGGATGGATAGAATGAAAGATGGATGGGTGTATAGAAGGATAGAATGACAGATGGCTAGAAGGATGGATGGGTGTATAGAAAGATGGGTGTATGGATAGAAGGACAGAGATGGTTGGATGGAAGGATGGATAAGAGGACAGATGGATGGGTGTATAGAAGGATGATGGAAAGATGGATAGAAGGATGGATGGGTGGAAAGATGGGTGGATGGATGGATAGAAATTTTAATTTATGGAAATTTTAATGCATGCTTTAACATATAATTTTCAGTAACCAATGCCTTATTAAGTAAAGCTTCAGAGAACATTAAGTTCTGCTTAGTTTCGCCGAAACTAGATAACAAGAAAAAGGGCCTAGTTCAGAGAAACTGTAAAGAGGAAACTTCTGCCCGGCAACAGGCAGATACAGAGTGTATTTATATTAAGGAATATGTCATGCTATGTTTATGAGTTTTTGATACGTGACTTTTGTGAACCCTCCATGTGCAAGCTGCAAAAATAAAGAGGATGTTGAGCGCTTGTGCGCGCGAGGGTGGGGGGGTATAAAGCTTTCACACACAGAGGGAAGTTCGCCTTCGCTCTCTGAATGCTCAGTGATGAACGCCTTTCTTGCAAGAAATAAACAATTGTTAAACCTTTCAATACTTCTCTGAATCCTAATTACTTTGAAAATAAAATAATTTCCACACAGTGCATAGAAAGATGGGTGGATGGATAGAAGGACAGAGATGGAAGGATGGAGGACAGATGGATGGGTGTATAGAAGGATGGATGGATAGAATGATAAATGGATGGAAAGATGGATAGAAGGATGGAAAGATGGGTGGGTGGATGGATAGAATGACAGATGGATGGGTGTATAGAAAGATGGGTGGATGGATAGAAGGACAGAGATGGTTGGATGGAAGGATGGATAGGAGGACAGATGGATAGAAGGATGAATGGATAGAATGATAGATGGATGGAAAGATGGATAGAAGGATGGAAAGATGGGTGGATGGATGAATAGAATGACAGATGGATGGGTGTATAGAAAGATGGGTGGATGGAAAGATAGATAGAAGGATGGATGGATGGATGGAAAGATGGGTAGATGGATAGAAAGATGGGTGGATGGATGGATAGAAGAACAGATGGATGAAATCAATAAATAACTTATTTTGTCTCATTAGTTATAACTAAAAATGTATATTTTTAAAATTTAACTCTGTGTAAAAATTTAAACTCTTAAAAAAATTTAAAGACTTTTTTTAGAGTTTTTTAAAATTTAAAACTTAAAATTTAAACTCTATGTGCATGTGATTAAACTCTATGTGCATGTGAGTAAACTCTATGTGCATGTGAATAAACTCTATGTGCATGTGAGTAAACTCTATGTGCATGTGATTAACCTCTATTTGCATGTGAGTAAACTCTATGTGCATGTGATTAAACTCTATGTGCATGTGAGTAAACTCTATGTGCATGTGAGTAAACTCTATGTGCATGTGAGTAAACTCTATGTGCATGTGATTAAACTCTATGTGCATGTGAGTAAACTCTATGTGCATGTGAATAACCTCTATTTGCATGTGAGTAAACTCTATGTGCATGTGATTAAACTCTATGTGCATGTGAGTAAACTCTATGTGCATGTGAGTAAACTCTATGTGCATGTGAGTAAACTCTATGTGCATGTGATTAAACTCTATGTGCATGTGAGTAAACCATGTGCATGTGAGTAAACTCTATGTGCATGTGATTAAACTCTATGTGCATGTGAGTATACTCTATGTGCATGTGAGTAAACTCTATGTGCATGTGAGTAAACCATGTGCATGTGAGTAAATTCTATGTGCATGTGATTAAACTCTGTGCATGTGATTAAACTCTATGTGCATGTGATTAAACTCTATGTGCATGTGATTAAACTCTATGTGCATGTGAGTAAACTCTATGTGCATGTGATTAAACTCTGTGATTAAACTCTATGTGCATGTGATTAAACTCTATGTGCATGTGATTAAACTCTATGTGCATGTGAATAAACTCTGTGCATGTGATTAAACTCTATGTGCATGTGATTAAACTCTATGTGCATGTGATTAAACTCTATGTGCATGTGATTAAACTCTATGTGCATGTGATTAAACTCTATGTGCATGTGATTAAACTCTATGTGCATGTGATTAAACTCTATGTGCATGTGAGTAAACTCTATGTGCATGTGATTAAACTCTATGTGCATGTGATTAAACTCTATGTGCATGTGATTAAACTCTATGTGCATGTGATTAAACTCTATGTGCATGTGATTAAACTCTATGTGCATGTGATTAAACTCTATGTGCATGTGATTAAACTCTATGTGCATGTGAATAAACTCTATGTGCATGTGATTAAACTCTATGTGCATGTGATTAAACTTTATGTGCATGTGATTAAATGATGTTTTATGAACAAAGTTCGGGAGGAGCACGTTCAGATAATTGACACAGGTGGAGAGCACTCAGCTAATCAACAATAGAGGTATATATACACGCAGCAGTCTTACCTCCATTCATTGACAGTTTTCCAGCATCCCTCCACCACCCCTTCTCCACACTTTTTTTTATCAACCACTTACATACGGGCCTACTCTGGGTTCGGGCCAAATTCCAAGCTCGAAGCCCTCCCCCCGGATAACACGCCAAATACGCATTTAAATTACTCTCCATAAATTATATGTAAGTGTGAACTCGTGAAACTCTATGTGCATGTGATTAAACTCTATATGCATGTGATTAAACTCTATGTGCATGTGAGTAAACTCTATGTGCATGTGAATAAACTCTATGTGCATGTGATTAAACTTTATGTGCATGTGATTAAACTCTCTGTGCATGTGAGTAAACTCTATGTGCATGTGAGTAAACTCTATGTGCATGTGATTAAACTCTATGTGCATGTGAGTAAACTCTATGTGCATGTGAGTAAACTCTATGTGCATGTGAATAAACTCTATGTGCATGTGAGTAAACTCTATGTGCATGTGATTAAACTCTATGTGCATGTGAGTAAACCATGTGCATGTGAGTAAACTCTATGTGCATGTGATTAAACTCTATGTGCATGTGAGTATACTCTATGTGCATGTGAGTAAACTCTATGTGCATGTGAGTAAACCATGTGCATGTGAGTAAATTCTATGTGCATGTGATTAAACTCTATGTGCATGTGATTAAACTCTATGTGCATGTGATTAAACTCTATGTGCATGTGATTAAACTCTATGTGCATGTGAGTAAACTCTGTGCATGTGATTAAACTCTATGTGATTAAACTCTATGTGCATGTGATTAAACTCTATGTGCATGTGATTAAACTCTATGTGCATGTGAATAAACTCTATGTGCATGTGATTAAACTCTATGTGCATGTGATTAAACTCTATGTGCATGTGATTAAACTCTATGTGCATGTGATTAAACTCTATGTGCATGTGATTAAACTCTATGTGCATGTGAGTAAACTCTATGTGCATGTGATTCAACTCTATGTGCATGTGATTAAACTCTATGTGCATGTGATTAAACTCTATGTGCATGTGATTAAACTCTATGTGCATGTGATTAAACTCTATGTGCATGTGATTAAACTCTATGTGCATGTGATTAAACTCTATGTGCATGTGAGTAAACTCTATGTGCATGTGATTAAACTCTATGTGCATGTGATTAAACTCTATGTGCATGTGATTAAACTCTATGTGCATGTGATTAAACTCTATGTGCATGTGATTAAACTCTATGTGCATGTGAGTAAACTCTATGTGCATGTGATTAAACTCTATGTGATTAAACTCTATGTGCATGTGATTAAACTCTATGTGCATGTGATTAAACTCTATGTGCATGTGAATAAACTCTATGTGCATGTGATTAAACTCTATGTGCATGTGATTAAACTTTATGTGCATGTGATTAAACTCTATGTGCGTGTGAATAAACTCTATGTGCATGTGATTAAACTCTATGTGCATGTGATTAAACTTTATGTGCATGTGATTAAATGATGTTTTATGAACAAAGTTCGGGAGGAGCACGTTCAGATAATTGACACAGGTGGAGAGCACTCAGCTAATCAACAATAGAGGTATATATACACGCAGCAGTCTTACCTCCATTCATTGACAGTTTTCCAGCATCCCTCCACCACCCCTTCTCCACACTTTTTTTTATCAACCACTTACATACGGGGCTACTCTGGGTTCGGGCCAAATTCCAAGCTCGAAGCCCTCCCCCCGGATAACACGCCAAATACGCATTTAAATTACTCTCCATAAATTATATGTAAGTGTGAACTCGTGAAACTCTATGTGCATGTGATTAAACTCTATATGCATGTGATTAAACTCTATATGCATGTGATTAAACTCTATGTGCATGTGATTAAACTTTATGTGCATGTGAGTAAACTCTATGTGCATATGATTAAACTCTATGTGCATGTGAGTAAACTCTATGTGCATGTGATTAAACTCTATGTGCATGTGATTAAACTCTATATGCATGTGATTAAACTCTATGTGCATGTGATTAAACTTTATGTGCATGTGAGTAAACTCTATGTGCATATGATTAAACTCTATGTGCATGTGAGTAAACTCTATGTGCATATGATTAAACTCTATGTGCATGTGAGTAAACTCTATGAGCTTGTGAGTAAACTCTATGTGAATGTTAGTAAACTCTATGTGCATGTGAGTAAACTCTATGTGCATATGAATAAACTCTATGTGCATGTGATTAAACTCTATGTGCATATGATTAAACTCTATGTGCATGTGAGTAAACTCTATGTGCATGTGAGTAAACTCTATGTGCATGTGAGTAAACTCTATGTGCATGTGATTAAACTCTATGTGCATGTGAGTAAACTCTATGTGCATGTGATTAAACTCTATGTGCATGTGAGTAAACTCTGTGCATATGATTAAACTCTATGTGCATGTGAGTAAACTCTATGTGCATGTGAGTAAACTCTATGTGCATGTGAGTAAACTCTATGTGCATGTGAGTAAACTCTATGTGCATATGATTAAACTCTATGTGCATGTGAGTAAACTCTATGTGCATGTGAGTAAACTCTATGTGCATGTGAGTAAACTCTATGTGCATGTGATTAAACTCTATGTGCATGTGATTAAACTATGTGCATGTGAATAAACTCTATGTGCATGTGAGTCAACTCTATGTGCATGTGAGTAAACTCTATGTGCATATGATTAAACTCTATGTGCATGTGAGTAAACTCTATGTGCATATGATTAAACTCTATGTGCATGTGAATAAACTCTATGTGCATATGATTAAACTCTATGTGCATGTGAATAAACTCTATGTGCATATGATTAAACTCTATGTGCATGTGATTTGTTTGTCCTGTGGTTTCAGAGGAAGTCCTTCTGCCATAAAACACGACTCTAATGTGTGTGTGAGACGTGCCGCTAAAGCTTTGGGGTTTGTAAACATTTGCTGATATCAGTCAAGTAAACCTGTTCAGAGCGGATTCGGCCAATGAATGAGGCTTTAAGTGCAGACAGTGTGTAGTTTTAGTTTAGTTAACCGCCAGAGCTCTGGCTCTAAAGCAGAAGTGTAGCCTAACGTCAGCTGTTTGAGATCAGAAGTGTGTGCTGCTGGCGATTCCTCGACACACACTCGCTCTCCCTCCTGCAGTTCCCTTTGAAACCCTGATACTCCAGATCTCACATCAGGCTGATCTGCAGGTACGGAAGTTGTTCGGGGTTTAATCACATTGTGAGCCTCTCAGATTAATGAAAATGAAACCAGAGCTCTTCAGATTACAGCGGCTCAGAGCCACACACTAAACTCTGGGGTGACTTCTCGTGTCTTTCTCAGCTCTTCTCCAAGAGTCTTAAAGGGACAGTTACCCTGAAATGAACATCAAGTCATCGTTTACTCACCGTGGTGCTGTACTAATGCAGTATTTTAACATAATATCTCCTTTGCACTCGTACATATAATGCAAGTGATTAGCGACCAGCACAAAAATATCACAGAATGATCCAATGCTTTATACACTATAATCGGCAGAAGTGTTGTGCCGCCTGCCTTCACACACACATGAGCTTTAATGCCATCCCATTCTGAATCCGTAGGGTTTAATATGGAGTTGCAGCTCTAACAGCTCCAGCTCTTCTGGCTTTCCTCAAGGTTTAGGAGTGTGTTTATGGGGAATCTTCATTTGTGATGTTGGAGAAGGCCTGGCTCTCAGTCTCCGCTCTAATTCATCCCAAAGCTGTTCTATCGGGTTGAGGTCAGGACTCCAGTTCCACCACACCAAACTCCTCATCATGTCTTTATGGAGACGCTTTGTGCACTGGTCAGTCATGCTGGGACAGGAACACTGCAAAAAATGCTTTTCTTACTTAGTATTTTTGTCTTGTTTTCAGTCCAAATATCTAAAAAATCTTACATTAAGAATTTACTAGACAAGCAAAAGTTTTTGTCTTATTTTGGGGGGAAATAACTCAAAATTAAGGGAGTTTTTGCTTAAAATAAGGGGTAAGCAAAATAATCTTAATTCTTAATTCAAACAGAAAATAAGATTATTTTGTTTACCTCATTGGCAGATTATTTTGCTTATTTTAAGCAAAAACTCCCTTAATTTTGAGTTATTTTCCCCCAAAACAAGACAAAAACTTTTGCTTGTCTAGTAAATGCTTCTTAAAGGGTTAGTTCACCCAAAGATGAAAATTCTGTCATTAATTCCTCACCCTCATGTGGTTGGACACCCGTCAGACCTCCGTTCATCTTCAGACACAAATGAAGATATTTTAGTGTAAATCTGATGCTGAGAAAGGCTTCAGATAGGCCTCCATTGGCATTCAGTACATTTACACTCACAAGACCCATAAAAGGCACTAAAAACGTCGTTACAAAGTCCATCTCACCCCAGTGACTCTACAATAATTTTACGATAAGACGACTATAGTTTTTGTGCGCAAAAAAAATCTAAATAACGCCTTTATCCAGCTTGTTCTTGTCTTCCGTGTGTGTCTCCAAGACGCATGCGCGAGAATATGACGCAGATCCGGCGTTCGGACACATGACCCAGAAGAGATTTGTTTACAAGCAGAGGAAGACGCGCGTATCTCAGCTGTTGAATTCTACATTGATCGTGCTTTAGGTCTCGGCGAAGAGCTCAAAATGGGGTTAAAGTGTGTATTTCATGGATTCCCGAACGCCGGATCTGCGTCATATTCTCGCGCATGCGTCGTGGAGACACACACGGAAGACAAGAAGAGGTTGAATTAAGTCGTTATTTTGATTTTTTTTTGCGCACAAAAACTATAGTCGTCTTATCGTAAAATTATTGTAGAGCCACTGTGGTGAGATGGACTTTGTAACGACGTTTTTAGTGCCTTTTATGGGTCTTGTGAGTGTAAATGTACTGAATGCCAATGGAGGCCTGTCTGAAGCCTTTCTCAGCATCAGCTTTACACTAAAATATCTTCATTTGTGTCTGAAGATGAACGGAGGTCTGACGGGTGTCCAACGACATGAGGGTGAGGAATTAATGGCAGAATTTTCATTTTTGGGTGAACTAACCCTTTAATGTAAGATTTTTTTAGATATTTGGACTGAAAACAAGACAAAAATACTAAGTAAGAAAAGCATTTTTTGCAGTGGGGCTGTTCCCACAAAGTTGGGAGCATGAAATTGTCCAAAATGAAGCATGAAGAGTTCCTTTCACTATATTAACAACTATAAAATGACCAATTATATGCAACTAAACCAAACCAAACCCTAATGTATAGTTACAGTTTAACAAAGACACCCTAAAATAAAGTGTAACCAAAAATATTTATGTCCGGTAAGTGTCAAAGAGTGAATTCGGCCCTGCCCACGTCTCTCAGGAAGGACTGGTTCTGCTATTGAGAGCGCATGCGCGACCGGCCGTAGATAAGCGTCTTCTGTGTGGACGATATGGCGGCCGGCTCTTTGAAAAGCCTTCCAGATCCTCTGAGATCTTCTCCAAGCTGAAACTCGAGCCGGTGCTTCAGAGAGACGTGAAGAATAAGCCGAACAAAGAGCCGCATTGAGAGGCGAGCGGGCCTGGACCGCGCCGGACTCCACGCTTCCCCTCACAGACGACGGCTCCTAATTAAAGTCTGTCACACTTTCACAAAACCTCCATTAGAGAGGCGGATTCATCTGGACCCAACACTACAGATCATCCGCAGCTTTAACGGGTCACCGTATAAAAATACTTTGCAGGTTGGATCACCAGAATCTGCTCCTAATTATGTTCAAAATAACTCACTTTAAAAGGTCAGTCAAATCAACTCGGTGTCACTTTAGCTTCATTAACATAATGAATTTACATATAAGAGTCATCCTCAGGAAACGGAGCTCATCTTCTTATTTCACTTATTTATTTGATAGATTTACTGTAGGCCCTACTTTTTGAAGTTGTTAATAAAGCAAAGGTTATTAGAGTATGTTTCATATCATAGTAGTAGTTTGGCTATTTATTTTAAGCAAGGTATAATGGAAGTGGTAATGCCGTTACACCTCACGTGTGCATTATTTTTGAATAATTCAATGGCCTTGAGTCAATTATTCCGCTTACACTACGGTTACAACACCTCAAACATTGTTCAGATGATGCATTTCTAAACCTTTGTCAGGTTTTGTCTTTAAAACACTCTTGTGTGCAGGACTAATTTCTTACACATCTCATCCCAAGCCTCCGTTGCTAATTCCAATAGTTTCATCCTTACATCTGCTATAGAGATTCTTTATGCTAGTGAATGAATACATAGATCTGCTACGTATAGTTTATTTATTTTCTCATTAAAACCAAAGATGTTATACACTCACCTAAAGGATTATTAGGAACACCTGTTCAATATCTCATTAATGCAATTATCTAATCAACAAATCACATGGCAGTTGCTTCAATGTATTTAGGGGTGTGGTCCTGGTCAAGACAATCTCCTGAACTCCACACTGAATGTCGGAATGGGAAAGAAAGGTGATTTAAGCAATTTTGAACGTGGCATGGTTGTTGGTGCCAGACGGGCCGGTCTGAGTATTTGACAATCTGCTCAGTTACTGGGATTTTCACGCACAACCATTTCTAGGGTTTACAAAGAATAGTGTGAAAAGGGAAAAACATCCAGTCTGCGGCAGTCCTGTGGGAGAAAATGCCTTGTTGATGCTAGAGGTCAGAGGAGAATGGGCCGACTGATTCAAGCTGATAGAAGAGACACTTTGACTGAAATAACCACTCGTTACAACCGAGGTCTGCAGCAAAGCATTTGTGAAGCCACAACACACACAACCTTGAGGCGGATGGGCTACAACAGCAGAAGACCCCACCGGGTGCCACTCATCTCCACTACAAATAGGACAAAGAGGCGACAATTTGCACGAGCTCACCAAAATCGGACAGTTGAAGACTGGAAAAATGTTGCCTGGTCTGATGAGTCTGGATTTCTGTTGAGACATTCAGATGGTAGAGTCAGAATTTGGCGTAAAAAGAATGAGAACATGGATCCATCATGCCTTGTTACCACTGTGCAGGCTGGTGGTGGTGGTGTAATGGTGTGGGGGATGTTTTCTTGGCACACTTTAGGCCCCTTAGTGCCAATTGGGCATGGTTTAAATGCCACGGCCTACCTGAGCATTGTTTCTGACCATGTCCATCCCTTTATGACCACCATGTCCCCATCCTCTGATGGCTACTTCCAGCAGGATAATGCACCGTCACAAAGCTCCAATCATTTCAAATTGGTTTCTTGAACATGACAATGAGTTCACTGGACTAAAATGGCCCCCACAGTCTCCAGATCTCAACCCAATAGAGCATCTTTGGGATGTGGTGGAACGGGAGCTTCGTGCCCTGGATGTGCATCCCACAAATCTCCATCAACTGCAAGATGCTCTCCTATCAATATGGGCCCACATTTCTAAAGAATGCTTTCAGCACCTTGTGGAATCAATGCCACGTAGATTCTGAAGATTCACGCAGTTCTGAAGGCGAAAGGGGGTCAAACACAGTATTAGTATGTGTTCCTAATAATCCTTTAGGTGAGTGTATATCAAGAACAGGGATTTCAACGAATAAATTCTCCGCTACAGCAAACGATTGAAGCGCTAGTCTGTGCATGAGCCACCGATAAGGAAAACAGTGGCACGAGTTTATTTGATAGATTTATTGGCCCTACTTTTTTGAAGTTGTTAATAAAGCAAAGGTTATTGGAGTATGTTTCATATCATAGTAGTAGTTTGGCTATTTATTTATTTATTTTTAAGCAAGGTATAATTGACTCTGAGCGTGGTAATGGAAGTGGTAATGCCGTTACACCTCACGTGTGCATTATTTTTCAATAATTCAATGGCCTTGAGTCAATTATTCCGCTTATACTACGGTTACCACACCTTGTTCAGATGATGCATTTCTAAACATTTGTCAGGTTTTGTCTTTAAAACATTCTTGTTTGCATGACTAATTTCTTACACATCTCATCCCAAGCCACTGATAGCAGACTAATGCAGTTATTAATGCAGTTATTAGAGCGAGAGAGAGATTAAGTGTGTGTGAATGACCCGAGTCTGTGCGTCTCTTTCCATACTGTTTGATCAAATGGCACAAATCAGCTTGATAATGTCAGCATTTCAAAAATGATTAAAATATGAAAATGAACTCAAATTATAAGTAATGAAATAATCAGATTATACAGGTGAATTAACAAAGTATCTCATTTTAACCAGAGCATATTGCTGAAAGTCTGTTGAACAAAATGAGCATATTCATGTTTTAATGTGGAGTGTGGAGCTGTATGATAATAACAGAGATAAAAACATCACTTCTCTGCTTTACATATGCTTTATATTCACCGGCATGTGTATCTGAAGCCAATGGTGACTGTGAGAGCCGAGGGAAGCAGGTGCTTTAAAGGGGGCAGATTATGCAAAATTCACTTTTATATTGTTTTTGAATATAATTGTGTCTGCAGTGTTTGTTCACACCACCCTATTGTGGTAAAAATCCATTCACTCAATTCATTGAACTCTGAAACAGTGTCTCAAAATGAGCCGTTCAGGAATGTACACCAATGTGACGTCACATATGCTCAGGCCCCGCCCACAATTAGCAATGGAATCTGTCCTATTAACTAAGCTCCGCCCCTCAGACCGCCAAGTATAAATGTGTTCTTATTAAAGCTAATAAAGTTATTCAGTCGAGAGCAGTGAGCGATCTTTTGTTGTTTAATTCATATTAACAGCAGATTTAGCAGTATATTACACTGCTGTCACTTTAATACACAGATCTAATACACACGTGTGATTTCTGTCCCTCCGATCGTTCCCTATACGTCACAATGGAGTACATTCCTGAACGGCTCATTTTGAGACACTGTTTCAGAGTTCAATGAATTGAGTGAATGGATTTTTACCACAATAGGGTGGTGTGTACATACGGTGACACATTGCTGCCACATATCATTTTTTCTATTATGTCGTAATAACGAGATCTTATGTCGTTAAAAATGTATGTGGCAGCAATGCGTCACCGTATGTACAAACACGGCGAAAGCGAATTTTGTTTTCTATAAATTGTATTTTAAGTTTGATCAAGGTTTCATCAACTAATTGCCTGTATATTTAATAAATAAGAAGCAAACCAAGAACGCCGGGAATGGATTGACGTGCGTAACGAACCCACTGTGGCCATGTTTCCGCTGACTTTGAGTAAGGCTGAAACTACAGCGTCTTTCTGTTTTTAATACATGTCTTGAATACATGTCTTAATTACAGTAGGCCTATTATAGAGCAGGGGTTTTCAAACTATATGATGCCAAGGACCCCCAAATATGATGAACCTTTATGAGGGACCCCCTTCCTAAAATCCATCTATTTTTATGTACGAAAAAAACAGTTAAACTGTTAGACAAATAGTGAGTGTGACATTATAAATACAACATATTGTTCCCCAACTTAAATTGGCTATTAATGTTGGATGTTTTTATTTTCAATTAAAAATTATTTGTATAAGCAACTTGTGTTAAGTGTTAAGAAAACTGCCTTACAACCCCAGTGAGCGAGATAAAGGGGACTATAGTGAGAAAAACTCACTAGAAAGATACAAAGCAAACATATTCAATTCTGGAATGTATACGGCAAGAAAGGGGAGAAACATTTAGGAATTAAACCGTTAGAATATTCGGTAGACTTTATCCATTTTTGCTTTTGTCTTTTTATTCTCTGAAATTTTCTGGGGACCCCTTAGAACCTTCTGGAGGACCCCAGTTTGAAAACCCCTGTTATAGATAGTTATGATATTTGTGGCTGCACCGGAGTCCCACATGTTACCCATGGCTATCTGTTGAGAACTGTAGGGTACATCCATAAATTACAACACTTTCGTGCTATGGGCACTGCCACTGATACAGGCAGCGGAAGAGCCTATTTTACTCTGAGCTGGCTTCTGCTTTTCAGACATGGAAGTGTGACAAAGGCTCATAGGCTATATGAATTCTCTAATGTGGATACAGGCATATTTTTGTACACATCACTATACAACACATGTCCTTATTAGGAGAAAATATATGTCGTTTTAACAAGAAAAATGTAGTTTTTACGATTATTACGACATAATTGAGTAGAAAAAACGATATGTATGTGGCAGCAATGCATCACCGAATATACACACCACCCTATTGTGGTAAAAATCCATTCACTCAATTCATTGAACTCTGAAACAGTGTCTCAAAATGAGCCGTTCAGGAATGTACTCCATTGTGACGTATAGGGAACGATCGGAGGGACAGAAATCACACGTGTGTATTAGATCTGTGTATTAAAGTGACAGCAGTGTAATATACTGCTAAATCTGCTGTTAATATGAATTAAACAACAAAAGATCGCTCACTGCTCTCGGCTGAATAACTTTAGTAGCTTTAATAAGAACACATTTAAACTTGGCGGACCGAGTAAAGCTAACTGAGGGGCGGAGCTTAGTTAATAGGACAGATTCCATTGCTAATTGTGGGCGGGGCCTGAGCATATGTGATGTCACATTGGTCTACATTCCTGAACGGCTCATTTTGAGACACTGTTTCAGAGTTCAATGAATTGAGTGAATGGATTTTTACCACAATATAACCTTTTCAAAAACAATATAAAAGTGAATTTTGCATAATCGGCCCCCTTTAAAGCACCTGCTTCCCTCGGCTCTCACAGTCACCATCGGCTTCAGATACACATGTCGGTGAATATAAAGCATAAAGCAGAGAAGTGATGTTTTTATCTCCACACTCCACATTAAAACATAAATATGCTCATTTTGTTCAACAGACTTTCAGCAAAATGCTCTGGTTAAAATTAGATACTTTGTTAATTCACCTGTATAATCTGATTATTTCATCACTTATAATTTGAGTTCATTTTCATATTTTAATCATTTTTGAAATACTGACATCATCAATCTGATTCGTGCCATTTGATCAAACAGTATGGTGATGCCAAAGACACTGAACCAGACGATGACTGGACGTTTCCTCATGTCTGGAGGTCTGAATCACAGTAAACTCAGCTGGACACAATCAAGAAGCAGATTTTACTTCATTTCTGGAAAGCCTGACAAATGTAATTGAACAATGGAACATTAAAACTATTAACGGCAGATAATTAGAACGACTGCGTCTTGAAATATGAAACACTGGAATATTTGACAATTGGAACATTTGACAAGTGGGACCTTCAATTATTGGAACAATGGAACATTAAATGGAACACCTTTGTTTTGTCGGTGCATTATTTTATTATTGTTGCATTGCTGTATTAATGCACATTATGCCTATACTAGGCCTACTGTAAAACGCCAGATAATTGGAACGTCTGCATCTTGAAATATGAAACACTGGAACATTTGACAATTGGGACATTTGATTATTGGAACAATGGAACATTACATGGAACACTTTTTGTTTACACCAGTAGACAAAATATTTAGTAAAAAAATATTTGTTATGGCTCATATAGTCTGATATAGTGAGAATATGGAGGATTTTTTTTTAAAAGAAAAGTTTGAATCGTTTATCATTTAGAGGCATTAGAAATGTGCATATCATATATGATACAATATATTCTTTATAGGGTTGTTAACCTTTTTAAACGGTTCACTCAAAAAAATGATACGTTGGATTTACTTAATCTTTTTATGTCAACAGGTTCCCCATATTTGGGTTATGTTGAATTTAATTAACATTGTTTATTTCAGTAAACTTAATTTTTTACGTGAGGTTAATTCAATGCCATTTAGTTAAATCAGGTTAATTTTCTTAATTCTGTCCAAAGCTATTCAATTTAATTTTTCTAAAATGAATATAAAAAAACAAACCAAAACAAGTAATCCAGTTTAATTGATTACGTTTATTTAGTGATATATTATTTTTACAACATTTACAAAACCTTTTACAAGGTCTTACTGGCTAGCCAGAAGATGGTTTAGTTTCATGGCAAACCCAAAGTAATTGTTTTTTTTTAAATTATTAAACAACTTTAATTCTATTTAGCAGGTCCTCAGCCCAAGCACGCGCTCTACACTTCAACACAATGGTATCCTCCAAAAACACTAACATAACACAAACTTTTAAATGCCAACATAACAAAACATTAAGCATTAAAAAGTCTCTCCATTTTCTCATCTTGTTAAAAACACATCAAATAGCACTTTTGTAAACATTTATTCTCCGAATTCAGCCCCTTTGCAAAGCATGATGGGAAGTAATAGTCTTGTTTGACTGAAACATGTTATTTCAAAATGAAAACATCAAGTTATGTCAAAGAGTAATGTTTTTAAGTCAGTTGAACATGAATCAATTACATTTGAACCAGAAACCTGATATAATGGTGTTAAATCAAGATGAATTGCTTAAATAAAGTGAACAGCATCATACAAGCGTTTTTCGAGTGTTTGTCTTGACTAGTGATTGTGTAAACGATCAGCACTCTCATTAAAAAAATGGTAACACTTTACAATAAGGTTGCATTAGTTAACATGAACTAACCATGAACAACACCTCTGTTCAGCATTAGTTAATCTTTGTTAATGTTAGTTAATATAAATCCAGCTGTTCATGGTTTGTTCATTTTAGTTCACAGTGCATTAACTAATGTTAACAAGATTTGAATAATGCCTTAGTAAATGTTGAAGTTAACATTAACAAAGATAAATAAATGCTTTATTAATGCAATTCATTATTAGTTCATGTTAGCTAATGTAGTTAACTAATGTTAAAGTCTTAGTGAAATCAAAATTGACCATATTTACTTTGTTAGTGCAAATTGCTAGTTTTGTGGTGAACAATCCATCCGTGCAAGTCAATCCACATCAAAAAATTATTTGGCTTTGTAATCTTTAATCAAAATCTGAAAATGCTCCTCCCCTCTACATTGGTAGGCCTTTTCGATGACGTCTGTTTGACGGCTTGGGCTTCGACATGCCATCATTAAACACGCCCATCCAACTGACAGTCTGCTGCCCGCAAGCTAATAAACAGAGATGGCGAGGAGGTGCGTTTTCTGAATGAAACGCCTACATTTCTATATCCAATCAGGTCATAAGGAGGAAAAAACCAACCACGCCCTCTGTTCTGCTCATTTAGTATTCCGTTTCTCTCGGAAATCACTGTCACTGAAAATCACTGAAATAAAGTCGGTTCACTGGGACTTTAACTAACGAACCTTATTGTAAAGTGTTACCAAAAAAAAATCTATGTTGTCTCCCCTTATTCAAATCTTAAGCAGAATATTTACGTCGCTGTTTTATGTACAATTTAAGCAAATGTTATACTGCAAAGCAGCAAAAACTCATAAGAGTTGTGGTGCGACTGATATGGTATAAAAGAGCAGAGCAGAAAGAAAATAGCACAGGATGGAATGACATGAGGGTCAGTGAATGATGACAAAATGTTCATCTTGGCTGAACTTCTCCCTTAATGAATGACTAACATAAAACCAACCACCGAGGCTTCCTGGCCTGTTTATGCTGGAGAGAACAATCCCCACGGGCTGCATGCGTGACTCAGCTCAGCTGGAAGAGCCTGAGTGTGGCGTCACACCTGAGTCAGTCCTCTGGACCTCCAGCATCTGTGATCTCAGACCTCGAACAAGCAGACGTGTTGCTGGAGGCGTCTTGTACTGTAAATCGACTCATTTCAGAAGCGGTCTTGTTTCTGTCACTAATCAAATCAATAATAATTTAGTCAAAAAATGCTAATACGCCTGCATGCTCATCCAGTAGGGGGAGCTGCACTTCTTAAAGTCTTAAATGGCTATTTCTACCAGGGGTCATGAAGTGAATAACACTGATGATCTCCTGTCAGTGGGTGGGGTATATTCGGCAGCAAGTGAACATTTCGTCCTCAGAGTTGATGTGTTAGAAGCAGGAAAAATGGGCAAGCGTAAGGATTTGAGCGAGTTTGACAAGGGCCAGATTGTGTTGGGTCAGAGCATCTCCAAAACTGCAGCTCTTGTGGGGTGTTCCCGGTCTGCAGTGGTCAGTCTCTATCAGAAGTGAAGGACCAGTGCAGAACCGGCCACAGGGTCATGGAGGACCAGTGGAGAACCGGCCACAGGGTCATGGAGGACCAGTGAAGAACCGGCCACAGGGTCATGAAGAACCAGTGGAGAACCGGCCACAGGGTCATGAAGGACCAGTGAAGAACCGGCCACAGGGTCATGGAGGACCAGTGGAGAACCGGCCACAGGCTCATGAAGGACCAGTGGAGAACCGGCCACAGGGTCATGAAGGACCAGTGAAGAACCGGCCACAGGGTCATGAAGAACCAGTGGAGAACCGGCCACAGGGTCATGAAGGACCAGTGAAGAACCGGCCACAGGGTCATGGAGGACCAGTGGAGAACCGGCCACAGGGTCATGAAGGACCAGTGAAGAACCGGCCACAGGGTCATGGAGGACCAGTGGAGAACCGGCCACAGGGTCATGAAGAACCAGTGGAGAACCGGCCACAGGGTCATGAAGGACCAGTGGAGAACCGGCCACAGGGTCATGAAGAACCAGTGGAGAACCGGCCACAGGGTCATGAAGGACCAGTGGAGAACCGGCCACAGGGTCATGGAGGACCAGTGGAGAACCGGCCACAGGGTCATGGAGGACCAGTGGAGAACCGGCCACAGGGTCATGGAGGACCAGTGGAGAACCGGCCACAGTGTCATGGAGGACCAGTGGAGAACCGGCCACAGGGTCATGGAGGACCAGTGGAGAACCGGCCACAGGGTCATGAAGGACCAGTGGAGAACCGGCCACAGGGTAATGAAGAACCAGTGGAGAACCGGCCACAGGGTCATGGAGGACCAGTGGAGAACCGGCCACAGGGTCATGAAGAACCAGTGGAGAACCGGCCACAGGGTCATGGAGGACCAGTGGAGAACCGGCCACAGGGTCATGAAGGACCAGTGGAGAACCGGCCACAGGGTCATGAAGGACCAGTGGAGAACCGGCCACAGGGTCATGAAGGACCAGTGGAGAACCGGCCACAGGGTCATGAAGGACCAGTGGAGAACCGGCCACAGGGTCATGAAGGACCAGTGGAGAACCGGCCACAGGGTCATGAAGGACCAGTGGAGAACCGGCCACAGGGTCATGGAGGACCAGTGGAGAACCGGCCACAGGGTCATGAAGGACCAGTGGAGAACCGGCCACAGGGTCATGGAGGACCAGTGGAGAACCGGCCACAGGGTCATGAAGAACCAGTGGAGAACCGGCCACAGGGTCATGAAGGACAAGTGGAGAACCGGCCACAGGGTCATGAAGGACCAGTGGAGAACCGGCCACAGGGTCATGAAGGACCAGTGGAGAACCGGCCACAGGGTCATGAAGGACCAGTGGAGAACCGGCCACAGGGTCATGGAGGACCAGTGGAGAACCGGCCACAGGGTCATGAAGGACCAGTGGAGAACCGGCCACAGGGTCATGAAGAACCAGTGGAGAACCGGCCACAGGGTCATGGAGGACCAGTGGAGAACCGGCCACAGGGTCATGAAGGACAAGTGGAGAACCGGCCACAGGGTCATGGGCGGCTCATTGATGCCCGTGTGATCAAACAGACGAGCCACTGGAGCTCAAACTGCTCCAGAAGTTAATGCTGGTTCTGATAGAAAGGGCTCAGAATACACAGAGCATCTCAGTTTGTTGTGTATGGGGCGGCACAGCCGTTGACCAGTGCCCATGCTGACCCCTGACCCCGCCCAGAGCACCAACAGTGGCCCGTGAGCATCAGAACTGGACCACGGAGCAATGGAAGCAGGAGGCCTGCTTCAGGAATTGTTTGAGGAGCACAACAATGAGTTTGAGGCGTCGACTCTGCCTCCAAATTCCCCAGATCTCAACCCAATCGAGCATCTGTGGGATGAGCTGAACAAACAAGTCCGATCCATGGAGGCCCCGCCTCACAACTTACAGGGCTTAAAGGATCTGCTGCTAACATCTTGGTGCCAGATACCACAGCACACCTTCAGAGGTCTAGTAGAGTCCATGCCTCGACGGGTCAGGGGGACAAACAAAATATTAGGTCATAATGAGCGGACGTTGTTACGTGAACACATCGGAGAATAATAATATGTAAATAAAGTAGTAAATTATGTTTTTTGAAATATATTTATATACTTTTTGTTTGTTTTTCGCAAACAAAGCACTTAGTGGTAGTTGCGTAGACTGTCAATGGAGGGACAGAAAGCTCTCAGATTTCATCAAAAAATATATTAATTGTGTTCCGAAGATTTTTTGGGTGAACTATCCCTTTAAGGACTTTGAATTTCAAAATGATTAACTTGGAATATAGTGTATACTGTTGTGATGGCTTACTTTAAATGATGACAGAACTTTCGCGTTTTGGGCGAACTGTCCCTTTAAATGCCTTTTTCAAAAGTTGCATTTTTTCCTCCGCAGTGTAAATGCGCGAAAGAGTTGAACAAAAAGGGGGAACAGAGACTTTCCAAAGGCATTTAACTACTCTAAACCATTGGATTCTCTCTGATCAGAAGCATATTTCTCCGTTAAAGACGCGTTTTTGCACGTGTGGAGCTTCAGGCGGGCTCTGCTCGAGCTGTCGTCAGTGATGGGACGTCCCGTCTGAGCCTGAGTCCGCTTCAGTCCATCAGAACTCTGCACAAACTCTCCGTGTGTGTTTGCAGTGACACTCGCAATGCTCTGCAGTTCCTCGCTACTTTCTCAAACACACTGTTCCTCATGAAACGCGTCCAGGAGGAGAGTTTACAGTCGACTTCCAGAAGAACAGTCTCGTGCATTGGCAGCTATGGATTATATGTATCTATTCATGTACTGTACGATAAACCTCTTATTTCTGGACTATAGACAGGCTGCACAATCTTATGGTAAGAAAAGCTGATTCATACCACTTTATCTTTGTTGTTCAGTGTGAACAGTAATATTCCACAGCTGGATGATCTTCACAAAGAACTTCTAGCGAGTTAAAAACAAGGAACTCGAGACAACTCGAAATTCTGTGTGCATGCATATTTTCATATTCATAAAACATTCATATTTTATTTAATTGATCATGCATTACATATTTATTTATTATTTTAAAGACTCTCACGATCAAGTCGTAATTATTTGCGAATTTATGCATGCATATTCATATTTTCATATTCATAAAACATCCCTCACTTAGTTCATTGATCATGCATTTAATATTTATTTATTAATTTAAAGGTACTCACGATTAAGTCGTAATTATTTGCGAATTTATGCATGCATATTCATATTTTCATATTCATAAAACATTCATCTTTTAGTTAGTTAGTTGATCATGCATTTCATATTTATTTATTAATTTAAAGATACTCACGATTAAGTCGTAATTATTTGCGAATTTATGCATGCATATTCAAATTGTCATATTCATAAAACATTCCTCTTTTAGTTCATTGATCATGCATTTCATATTAATGTATTAATTTAAAGGTACTCACGAATTATTTGCGAATTTGTGCATGCATGTTCATATTCTCATATTCATAAAACATTCCTCTTTTAGTTCATTGATCATGCATTTCATATTTATTTATTAATTTAAAGGTACTCACGATTAAGTCGTAATTATTTGCAAATTTATGCATACATATTAATATTTTCATATTCATAAAACATTAATCTTTTAGTTAATTGATCATGCATTTCATATTAATTTATTAATTTAAAGGTACTCAAGAATTATTTGCGAATTTATGCATGCATGTTCATATTTTCATATTCATAAAACATTCCTCTTTTAGTTCATTGATCATGCATTTCATATTTATTTATTAATTTCAAGGTACTCACGAATTATTCGCAAATTTGTGCATGCATATTCATATTTTCATATTCATAAAACATTCATCTATTAGTTCATTGATCATGCATTTAATATTTATTTATTAATTTAAAGGTACTCACGAATTAATTGCAAATTTGTGCATGCATATTCATATTTTCATATTCATAAAACATTCATCTTTTAGTTAATTGATCATGCATTTAATATTTATTTATTAATTTAAAGGTACTCATGATTAGTTGTGAATTTGTGCATGCATATTCATTCATGTGTATATAAATAGGGTAACACTTTGTTACATGTAGTTACTATAATAATAACTATAAATCATGCACAATTACATGCAACTAACCCTAAACCAAACCCTAATTCTAACCCTATAGTAAGTACGTAAAGTGTAACCAACTTTTTATATTCATTAAACATTCATAACTTTCCCCTTTTTTTAGTTAATTGCATGCATTTTATGATTATTTATTTATTATATTTTAATGTTGCATATCTGTCAGTTGGCTGCTTTGTCTCGTGTTTATATAAGTCAATAATAAATAATGAAATCTTGTTTGTTTCTGTCAGGGAATCTCTCCGGTAAGTTGAGTGAATTCGGCCTGATGGTCCCGTTCAGTACGGACGCGCGGGGCCGGTTCATGTCTCACGTGCTCTCAGTGAGAGCGTCCCCATCCGGCAAGAAACGGGTCCCGCGGGACGCCCCCGTTACGCCTCACACGGCCCTCAACGGGCAACAGCTGTTCTTCAACGTCACTGTGTTTGGAAAAGAGCTGCACTTGCGCCTCAGGGCCAACAGGAGACTCGTGGCCCCTGGAGCTTTTGTTCAGTGGCAGGAGGATTTTGAGGAACAGGCCAAAGAGCGGATGCTCGGAGACTGTGTGTTTACCGGGGATGTAACGGACATGCCGAGGGCCTCAGTGGCCATCAGTAACTGTGATGGACTGGTGAGTAACAGTCTTAAAGCCTAGTGGGACGATGCCAACCTTGGGCATCATAAGTGTGTGCAAACCTAGAGCATTTTTATGCATAAATAGATGTTTTTTCAAAGGCAAGACACCCCAGGTGAATATGGTAAAAATCTAATCAATATCACCATGCATGTTTAAACATGCAAATTTGGCATTATGTAATTAAATATGCACTCATTTGCATACATTTTCAGAACAGAAATTTGCACATTGGATGAAGCCAGGTTGAAAATTCTTCTACATATTTGGGTTAAGAGGAGATTTGGTGTGTGTCAGGGCCGCAGAAGCGGAGATTTCTGACTCTTTTTTTTTTAAAGATATGTATTGTAATTGAAATCTACAGATGCAAATAGATAAAGTGGGGAAAAAGTAATAATTGCGAGATGGAAACTCAGAATTCTGTGAAAAAGTCTTAATTGTGAGATGTAAACTCAGAATTCTGTGAAAAAAGTCAGAATTGTGAGATGTAAACTTAGAATTCTTGGAAAAAAGTAATAATTGCGAGTTGTAAACTCCGATTTCTGGGGGAAAAAAGTCTTAATTGTGAGATGTAAACTTAGAATTCTGGGAAAAAAGTCAGAATTGTGAGATATAAACTTAGATTTCTGGGAAAAAGTCAGAATTGTGAGATATAAACTTAGAATTCTGGTTAAAAAGTCAGAATTGTGAGATCTAAACTTAGAATTCTGGGGCAAAAAGTCATAATTGTGAGATGTAAACTTAGAATTCTGGTTAAAAAGTCAGAATTGTGAGATGTAAACTTAGAATTGCTGTTAAAAAGTCAGAATTGTGAGATGTAAACTTAGAATTGCTGTTAAAAAGTCAGAATTGTGAGATGTAAACTAGAATTCCTGTTAAAAAGTCACAATTGTGAGATGTAAACTTAGAATTCTGGTTAAAAAGTCAGAATTGTGAGATGTAAACTTAGAATTGCTGTTAAAAAGTCAGAATTGTGGGATGTAAACTTAGAATTCTGGTTAAAAAGTCAGAATTGTGAGATGTAAACTTAGAATTCTGGTTAAAAAGTCAGAATTGTGGGATGTAAACTTAGAATTCTGGTTAAAAAGTCAGAATTGTGAGATGTAAAACTTAGAATTCTGGTTAAAAAGTCAGAATTGTGAGATGTAAACTTAGAATTGCTGTTAAAAAGTCAGAATTGTGAGATGTAAACTTAGAATTGCTGTTAAAAAGTCAGAATTGTGGGATGTAAACTTAGAATTCTGGGAAAAAAGTCAGAATTGTGAGATGTAAACTTAGAATTCCTGTTAAAAAGTCACAATTGTGAGATGTAAACTTAGAATTGCTGTTAAAAAGTCAGAATTGTGAGATGTAAACTTAGAATTGCTGTTAAAAAGTCAGAATTGTGAGATGAAAACTAGAATTCCTGTTAAAAAGTCAGAATTGTGAGATGTAAACTTAGAATTGTTGTTAAAAAGTCAGAATTGTGAGATGTAAACTTAGAATTGCTGTTAAAAAGTCAGAATTGTGAGATGAAAACTAGAATTCCTGTTAAAAAGTCAGAATTGTGAGATGTAAACTTAGAATTGCTGTTAAAAAGTCAGAATTGTGGGATGTAAACTTAGAATTCTGGGAAAAAAGTCAGAATTGTGAGATGTAAACTTAGAATTCTGTGAAAAAAGTCAGAATTGTTAGATGTAAACTTAGAATTCCTGTTAAAAAGTCACAATTGTGAGATGTAAACTTAGAATTCTGGTTAAAAAGTCAGAATTGTGAGATGTAAAACTTAGAATTCTGGGAAAAAAGTCATAATTGTGAGATGTAAACTTAGAATTCCTGTTAAAAAGTCAGAATTGTGAGATGTAAACTTAGAATTGCTGTTAAAAAGTCAGAATTGTGAGATGTAAACTTAGAATTCTGGGAAAAAAGTCATAATTGTGAGATGTAAACTTAGAATTCTGGGAAAAAAGTCATAATTGTGAGATGTAAACTTAGAATTCTGGGAAAAAAAGTCATAATTGTGAGATGTAAACTTAGAATTCCTGTTAAAAAGTCAGAATTGTGAGATGTAAACTTAGAATTGCTGTTAAAAAGTCAGAATTGTGAGATGTAAACTTAGAATTGCTGTTAAAAAGTCAGAATTGTGAGATGTAAACTTAGAATTCTGGGAAAAAAGTCATAATTGTGAGATGTAAACTTAGAATTCTGAGAAAAAAGTCATAATTGTGAGATGTAAACTTAGAATTCTGGGAAAAAAGTCATAATTGTGGGATGTAAACTTAGAATTCTGGTTAAAATGTCACAATTGTGAGATGTAAACTTAGGATTCCTGTTAAAAAGTCAGAATTGTCTGAATTCTAAGTTTACATCTCACAATTCTGACTTTTTAACCAGAATTCTAAGTTTACATTTCACAATTCTGACTTTTTAACCAGAATTCTAAGTTTACATCTCACAATTCTGACTTTTTTCTCCCAATTCTGGCCTTTTCTTGCAAGTATGGCTTTTTTCCCCAATTCTGGCTTTTTTCCCACAATTCTGACTTTTTCCTCCCAATTCTGACCTTTTCTTGCAATTCTGGCTATTTTCCCAATTCTGGCTTTTTTCCCACAATTCTGCCTTTTCTTTCCCCAAATTCTGACTTTTTTCTGAATTCTGACTTTTTAAGTTTACATCTCACAATTCTGACTTTTTAACAGGAATTCTAAGTTTACATCTCACAATTCTGACTTTTTAACCAGAATTCTAAGTTTACATCTGACAATTCTGACTTTTTAACAGCAATTTTAAGTTAACATCTCACAATTCTGACTTTTTCACAGAATTCTAAGTTTACATCTCACAATTCTGACTTTTTAACAGCAATTCTAAGTTTACATCTCACAATTCTGACTTTTTTCACAGAATTCTAAGTTTACATCCGGGAAAAAAGTCAGAATTGTGAGATGTAAACTTAGAATTCTGGTTAAAAAGTCAGAATTGTGAGATGTAAACTTAGAATTCTGGGAAAAAAAGTCACAATTGCGAGATGTAAACTCAGAATTGCGAGAAAAGTCAGAATTGCGAGAAAAAGCCAGATTTGCGAAAAAAAATCAGAATTGCGGGAAAAAAAAGTCAGAATTCAGAAAAAATCTGAATTTGGGGGGAAAAAAGTCAGAATTGTGGGAAAAAAGCCAGAATTGCGAGAAAAGGTCAGAATTGCGAATTGCGGGAAAAAAGTCAGAATTGGGGAAAAAAGCCATAATTGCGAGAAAAGGCCAGAATTGGGAGAAAAAAGTCAGAATTGGGAGATGTAAACTTAGAATTCTGGTTAAAAAGTCAGAATTGGGAGATGTAAACTTAGAATTCCTGTTAAAAAGTCACAATTGTGAGATGTAAACTTAGAATTCTTGTTAAAAAGTCAGAATTGTGAGATGTTAACTTAGAATTCTGGTTAAAAAGTCAGAATTGTGGGATGTAAACTTAGAATTGCTGTTAAAAAGTCACAATTGTGAGATGTAAACTTAGAATTCTGGTTAAAAAGTCAGAATTGTGGGATGTAAACTTAGAATTCTGGTTAAAAAGTCAGAATTGTGAGATATAAACTTAGAATTCTGGGAAAAAAAGTCATAATTGTGAGATGTAAACTTAGAATTCCTGTTAAAAAGTCAGAATTGTGGGATGTAAACTTAGAATTGTGGTTAAAAAGTCAGAATTGTGAGATATAAACTTAGAATTCTGGGGGAAAAAGTCATAATTGTGAGATGTAAACTTAGAATTGCTGTTAAAAAGTCACAATTGTGAGATGTAAACTTAGAATTCTGGTTAAAAAGTCAGAATTGTGAGATGTTAACTTAGAATTCTGGTTAAAAAGTCAGAATTGTGGGATGTAAACTTAGAATTGTGGTTAAAAAGTCAGAATTGTGAGATGTAAACTTAGAATTCCTGTTAAAAAGTCAGAATTGTGGGATGTAAACTTAGAATTGTGGTTAAAAAGTCAGAATTGTGAGATATAAACTTAGAATTCTGGGGGAAAAAGTCATAATTGTGAGATGTAAACTTAGAATTGCTGTTAAAAGTCCGAATTGTGGGATGTAAACTTAGAATTCCTGTTAAAAAGTCACAATTGTGAGATGTAAACTTAGAATTCTGTGAAAAAAGTCAGAATTGTGAGATGTAAACTTAGAATTCCTGTTAAAAAGTCACAATTGTGAGATGTAAACTTAGAATTCTGTGAAAAAAGTCAGAATTGTGAGATGTAAACTTAGAATTGCTGTTAAAAAGTCACAATTGTGAGATGTAAACTTAGAATTGCTGTTAAAAAGTCAGAATTGTGAGATGTAAACTTAGAATTCTGGTTAAAACGTCACAATTGTGAGATGTAAACTTAGGATTCCTGTTAAAAAGTCAGAATTGTCTGAATTCTAAGTTTATATCTCACAATTTTGACTTTTTAACCAGAATTCTAAGTTTACATCTCACAATTCTGACTTTTTAACCAGAATTCTAAGTTTACATCTCACAATTCTGACTTTTTAACCAGAATTCTAAGTTTACATCTCACAATTCTGACTTTTTTCTCCCAATTCTGGCCTTTTCTTGCAATTATGGCTTTTTTCCCCAATTATGGCTTTTTTCCCAAAATTCTGACTTTTTCCTCCCAATTCTGGCCTTTTCTCGCAATTATGGCTTTTTTCCCCAATTCTGGCTTTTTTCCCGCAATTCGCAATTCTGACCTTTTCTCGCAATTCTGGCTTTTTTCACAATTCTGGCTTTTTTCCCAATTCTGGCTTTTTTCCCACAATTCTGCCTTTTTCCCCCCAAATTCTGACTTTTTTCTGAATTCTGACTTTTTAAGTTTACATCTCACAATTCTGACTTTTTTCACAGAATTCTAAGTTTACATCTCACAATTCTGACTTTTTAACAGGAATCATAAGTTTACATCTCACAATTGTGACGTTTTAACCAGAATTCTAACTTTACATCTCACAATTCTGACTTTTTAACAGCGATTCTAAGTTTACATCCGGGAAAAAAGTCAGAATTGTGAGATGTAAACTTAGAATTCTGGTTAAAAAGTCAGAATTGTGAGATGTAAACTTAGAATTCTGGTTAAAAAGTCAGAATTGTGAGATGTAAACTTAGAATTCTGGGAAAAAAAGTCAGAATTGCGAGATGTAAAGTCAGAATTGCGAGAAAAAGCCAGAATTGCGAAAAAATTCAGAATTGCGGGGGAAAAAAGTCAAAATTCAGAAAAAATCAGAATTTGGTGGAAAAAAAGTCAGAATTGTGGGAAAAAAGCCAGAATTGCGAGAAAAGGTCAGAATTGGGAGAAAAAAGTCAGAATTGTGAGATGTAAACTTAGAATTCCTGTTAAAAAGTCAGAATTGTGGGATGTAAACTTAGAATTGCTGTTAAAAAGTCACAATTGTGAGATGTAAACTTAGAATTCTGTGAAAAAAGTCAGAATTGTGAGATGTAAACTTAGAATTCCTGTTAAAAAGTCACAATTGTGAGATGTAAACTTAGAATTCTGTGAAAAAAGTCAGAATTGTGAGATGTAAACTTAGAATTGCTGTTAAAAAGTCACAATTGTGAGATGTAAACTTAGAATTGCTGTTAAAAAGTCAGAATTGTGAGATGTAAACTTAGAATTCTGGTTAAAACGTCACAATTGTGAGATGTAAACTTAGGATTCCTGTTAAAAAGTCAGAATTGTCTGAATTCTAAGTTTATATCTCACAATTTTGACTTTTTAACCAGAATTCTAAGTTTACATCTCACAATTCTGACTTTTTAACCAGAATTCTAAGTTTACATCTCACAATTCTGACTTTTTAACCAGAATTCTAAGTTTACATCTCACAATTCTGACTTTTTTCTCCCAATTCTGGCCTTTTCTTGCAATTATGGCTTTTTTCCCCAATTATGGCTTTTTTCCCAAAATTCTGACTTTTTCCTCCCAATTCTGGCCTTTTCTCGCAATTATGGCTTTTTTCCCCAATTCTGGCTTTTTTCCCGCAATTCGCAATTCTGACCTTTTCTCGCAATTCTGGCTTTTTTCACAATTCTGGCTTTTTTCCCAACTCTGGCTTTTTTCCCACAATTCTGCCTTTTTCCCCCCAAATTCTGACTTTTTTCTGAATTCTGACTTTTTAAGTTTACATCTCACAATTCTGACTTTTTTCACAGAATTCTAAGTTTACATCTCACAATTCTGACTTTTTAACAGGAATCATAAGTTTACATCTCACAATTGTGACGTTTTAACCAGAATTCTAACTTTACATCTCACAATTCTGACTTTTTAACAGCGATTCTAAGTTTACATCCGGGAAAAAAGTCAGAATTGTGAGATGTAAACTTAGAATTCTGGTTAAAAAGTCAGAATTGTGAGATGTAAACTTAGAATTCTGGTTAAAAAGTCAGAATTGTGAGATGTAAACTTAGAATTCTGGGAAAAAAAGCCAGAATTGCGAAAAAATTCAGAATTGCGAGAAAAAGCCAGAATTGCGAAAAAATTCAGAATTGCGGGGGAAAAAAGTCAAAATTCAGAAAAAATCAGAATTTGGTGGAAAAAAAGTCAGAATTGTGGGAAAAAAGCCAGAATTGCGAGAAAAGGTCAGAATTGTGAGATGTAAACTTAGAATTCCTGTTAAAAAGTCATAATTGTGAGATGTAAACTTAGAATTCCTGTTAAAAAGTCAGAATTGTGAGATGTAAACTTAGAATTCCTGTTAAAAAGTCATAATTGTGAGATGTAAACTTAGAATTCCTGTTAAAAAGTCAGAATTGTGAGATGTAAACTTAGAATTCCTGTTAAAAAGTCATAATTGTGAGATGTAAACTTAGAATTCCTGTTAAAAAGTCAGAATTGTGAGATGTAAACTTAGAATTCCTGTTAAAAAGTCACAATTGTGGGATGTTAACTTAGAATTCTGGTTAAAAAGTCAGAATTGTGGGATGTAAACTTAGAATTCTGGTTAAAAAGTCAGAATTGTGAGATATAAACTTAGAATTCTGGGGGAAAAAGTCATAATTGTGAGATGTAAACTTAGAATTGCTGTTAAAAAGTCACAATTGTGAGATGTAAACTTAGAATTGCTGTTAAAAAGTCAGAATTGTGAGATGTAAACTAGAATTCCTGTTAAAAAGTCACAATTGTGAGATGTAAACTTAGAATTGCTGTTAAAAAATCAGAATTGTGGGATGTAAACTTAGAATTCTGGGAAAAAAGTCAGAATTGTGGGATGTAAACTTAGAATTTTGTGAAAAAAGTCAGAATTGTGAGATGTAAACTTAGAATTCTGGTTAAAAAGTCACAATTGTGAGATGTAAACTTAGAATTGCTGTTAAAAAGTCACAATTGTGAGATGTAAACTTAGAATTCCTGTTAAAAAGTCACAATTGTGAGATGTAAACTTAGAATTGCTGTTAAAAAATCAGAATTGTGGGATGTAAACTTAGAATTCTGGGAAAAAAGTCAGAATTGTGGGATGTAAACTTAGAATTCCTGTTAAAAAGTCAGAATTGTGAGATGTAAACTTAGAATTCCTGTTAAAAAGTCACAATTGTGAGATGTAAACTTAGAATTGCTGTTAAAAAGTCAGAATTGTGAGATGTAAACTTAGAATTCTGGGAAAAAAGTCAGAATTGTGGGATGTAAACTTAGAATTCCTGTTAAAAAGTCAGAATTGTGAGATGTAAACTTAGAATTCCTGTTAAAAAGTCACAATTGTGAGATGTAAACTTAGAATTGCTGTTAAAAAGTCAGAATTGTGAGATGTAAACTTAGAATTGCTGTTAAAAAGTCAGAATTGTGAGATGTAAACTTAGAATTCCTGTTAAAAAGTCACAATTGTGAGATGTAAACTTAGAATTGCTGTTAAAAAGTCAGAATTGTGAGATGTAAACTTAGAATTGCTGTTAAAAAGTCAGAATTGTGAGATGTAAACTTAGAATTGCTGTTAAAAAATCAGAATTGTGGGATGTAAACTTAGAATTCTGGTTAAAAAGTCACAATTGTGAGATGTAAACTTAGAATTCTGGTTAAAAAGTCAGAATTGTGAGATGTAAACTTAGAATTGTGGTTAAAAAGTCACAATTGTGAGATGTAAACTTAGAATTGCTGTTAAAAAGTCAGAATTGTGAGATGTAAACTTAGAATTGCTGTTAAAAAATCAGAATTGTGGGATGTAAACTTAGAATTCTGGTTAAAAAGTCACAATTGTGAGATGTAAACTTAGAATTCTGGTTAAAAAGTCAGAATTGTGAAATGTAAACTTAGAATTCTGTGAAAAAAAGTCACAATTGTGAGATGTAAACTTAGAATTATGGTTAAAAGTCAGAATTGTGAGATGTAAACTTAGAATTCTGGTTAAAAGTCAGAATTGTGAGATGTAAACTTAGAATTCTGTGAAAAAAAGTCACAATTGTGAGATGCAAACAGAATTCTGTGAAAAAAAGTCACAATTGTGAGATGTAAACTTAGAATTCTGGGAAAAAAGTCAGAATTGTGAGATGTAAACTTAGAATTCTGGTTAAAAAGTCAGAATTGTGAAATGTAAACAGAATTCTGTGAAAAAAAAGTCACAATTGTGAGATGTAAACTTAGAATTGCTGTTAAAAAGTCAGAATTGTGAGATGTAAACTTTAATTCTGGTTAAAAAGTCAGAATTGTGAGATGTAAACTTAGATTTCTGGGAAAAAAGTCAGAATTGTGAGATGTAAACTTAGAAGTCTGGGGAAAAGGTCAGAATTGCAGGACGTAAACTTAGAATTCTGGGTAAAAAGTAAAAAATATAGTAGTAAGATGTAAATTGAGAATTCTGTGCGGAAAAGTCATTATCGTGAGATGTAAACTTAGAATTCTGGGAAAAAGTCAGAGTTGCAAGAATAATTAATTGTTTGGCATCATAGTTTCTCTCCAAACATATTCCGATTTTTTGGGCATATGGCATCATTAGAGGATTCCAAATATGGACAGTATTTGGGAGCATCAGAAGTGCTGCTTACATCACATCACATGAAGATGCCAGGTTTGCAGCTCATGGGTTTTGGGACACAGCCAGCGTTGCTTCAGTACTACAATATTCATTATAATGGCGTGCTCAAACTTTGTATAAATCTGAGTTTACTGATTATCTGCTGCCCTCCGGACATGTTCAACTGTCAAACGGCTGTAATTTCCAATCTTTCCAGCTCTTGCGTAAGATTCACATGCCCACCAGCACTGACCACACTTTCACTTTCCTGGTTTGTCAAACTAATAATGTCAGTCTGTCCCTCTCAAGTCCTTATCCGAGGGTCACACTACACAAATTCACCCAGAGTATGACAGGAGTCATTAATTTGGCAGCTGAAACATAATCAGTGTTGTGCAACAGTCAACATCCTGTCCGAACAGGAACAAGAACATTCTGGCGTTAGCCTTGTTTTGTTCTCTTATGGAAATGTGCTGTGTTGAGGATTTATTCAGGTCACAGACTCAACCCGGCCCAAATCTCCCCGAAATACCTCATGCATGGATTCAGTTGACTCTCCTGACCCTTTAACCCTGAGTAAGTGCACCCTTGATAGTGGTCATTCCTCAGTGCACAGGTCTCAAAACACAGACGCCAAGAAAGCGGCTTCAGATCCTGGAAACTCACAGTTATGTGGCGTCAGTTTGTATGGACATTTTTTCCTCACAGTTGTTAATGTCTCACTTTTTTTACATCTTGCAGTTCTTACTTCAGGTCAGGTCAAGTGTCAAACAATTCAGAAAAAAAGTCTAAATTGGAAGATGTAAACTGAAAATTCGGAGAAGAAAGTCAGAATCAGAGAAAAAAGTCAGAATCTGAGAAAAAAGTCAGAATTCGTCGAAAAAAAGTCACAATTGCGAGATGTAAACTCAGAATTGCGAGAAAAGTCAGAATTGCGAGAAAAAAGCCAGAATTGCGAATTGCGGGAAAAAAGCCCAAATTGCGAGAAAAAGTCAGAATTGCGGGAAAAAAGTCAGAATTGGGGAAAAAAGCCAGAATTGTGAAAAAAAGCAGAATTGCGAAAAAAAAAGTCAGAATTCAGAAAAAAGCAGAATTTGGGAAAAAAAGGTCAGATTAGCGGGAAAAAAGCCAGAATTGGGAGAAAAGCCAGAATTGCGAGAAAAGGTCAGAATTGCGAATTGCAGGAAAAAAGTCAGAATTGGGGAAAAAAGCCATAATTGCGAGAAAAGACCAGAATTCGGAGAAAAAAGTCAGAATTGCGAATTGTGGGAAAAAAGCCAGAATTGCGAGAAAAAGTCAGAATTGCGAGAAAAGTCAGAATTGCGAGAAAAGCAAGAATTGCAAGAAAAGCCAGAATTGCGGGGAAAAGTCAGAATTGCAAGGAAAAAAGTCAGAATTGAGAATTACGAGAAAAAAGCCAGAAATGCGAGAAAAGTCAGAATTGCAAGAAAAAAGTCAGAATTGCGATTGCAGGAAAAAAGCCATAATTGCGGGGAAAAAAGCCATAATTGTGAGAAAAGCCTTAATTGCGAGAAAAGTCAGAATTGCGAAAAAAAAGTCAGAATTGAGAATTGTGGGAAAAAAGCCAGAAATGCGAGAAAAGTCAGAATTGCGAGAAAAAAGTCAGAATTGCGAATTGCGGGGAAAAAAGCCAGAATTGCGAATCTCTAAAACATCAAGAGTGCAAAACAGACAAAAAAAACACACATTTATACACACAAAAACACACGTACACACAAATTAACGTGTGCCATTCTAAAAGCTAATTGTGTTTTTGTGTGTGTGTGAGTTTTTTTTGTCTGTTTTGCACTCTTGATGTTTTAGAGATTCACCCCTTCACTGTTTACTCCTTTTTTTCTGCATCCTGGCTGATTTGTAGATTGTATGCACAAAAAAACTCTGTATATTTTTGCCAATTTCCCATTCATTTCCTATGGGGGTCATTTTTGACCCAAAGGTCCTGAGTGTGACAATTTTCTTTACGACCACTTAGACTTTTCATATCCTGTTCCCAATTACCAATAAATTCACCAAGTTTCGGACCATTCCGATGAAGCTACGATTTGTAAAAATTTTTAATAAAATGCTTTGGGTCATTTTTCGAAGTACCCCAGAGGGTTAATCAAACAGCTTCAGGAGGCAGTGAAATGGCTTTGCTCTTTCAAGGCAACCCAATCCCCATCAGCAGCAGTGATTTCCTCTGTTCCGCCAGCACGTTTGCACACACAATGAGATCATTCATCACGGCCACATTGATTACTCGCTTAGGTAATCACTGTCAGGGCCACGCGGACAATGACCCGCTGTCCCGGAGGAACCGATACTGCCCGTCCCGAGCACAAGAACAGCCATTCTGTGCTGCCGGCGTTCAGGGGGACGGGGGATGAAGGCGGCCGACTCCACCGCTGTCTGGCCTTCAGCAGAACTGCTCATTTGTGCAGCTTTAATGCTTTTACAAACTGTAATTAGCCGCGGGCAACTGCACTCATGATTTTTGATGTGCAAGCTTGAAGTTCTCAAGATGACTCTGCTAAAGAGTTGACAGTCGGGTTAACTTCCTAAAGGGGGGTCTAATGATATTTCCTGCATTCTGCCTTATTTACACTGTTCAAGAGTTGATTCTCATGATAAAAGTTTGATAAAACATAGATAAAGTTTAAAAAAAACCCGAGTTGAACATATGACACATACACTCCTTCAGGATTCAAACAAGTTTCAGAAGGTTTTTTCCCGAGTGTGGGCCTGTATGACTTCATTAAGGGCGGAATTGCTTTTATGGGCACTTCTCCCGGTAATGCACATTTACATTTACATTTAGTCATTTAGCAGACGCTTTTATCCAAAGCGACTTACAAATGAAGGAAATAGAAGCAGCTAGAGCAGTCTAAGGGCAACAATATCAACAATATGCAAGTGCTGTAACAATTCTCAGTTAATCTAGCACAGAACAGAATTTTTTTTTTTTTTTTAATAAATAAATTAGACAGACAGACAATGAATAGAATGATAAGTGCTATTCTCGATCGGTCAGGTGTTGCTGGAAAAGATGTGTCTTTAGACGTTTTTTGAAAATGGCTACAGACTCGGCCACACGAATTGAGATCGGCAGGTCATTCCACCAGGTGGGAACGGTCCAGGAAAAGGTCCGTGACAGTGATTTCATGCCTCTCTGGTTTGGGACCACGAGGCGTCCTTCACTGGCAGAACGCAAGTTCCTGGAGGGTGTGTAAGTCTGAACGAGCGAGTTTAGGTATGTTGGTGCAGAGCCAGTGGATGCACACACACACAAACAACAGCGCGTCCATCAACAAGCTTTGTTCGGGTTACGGGAGCCATCAGCGGCGCTGGCGTTGTGTTTTTAGACACGAGATCAATAATGTCACTAAAGAAGTGTGTGTGTGTGTGTGAGGGAAAGATCACATTGATCAGCTTCACTAATAACCCAGCGTTAAGGGAACAGTGGATGCAGTTTGTGTTTCCGGAGTTCTGCGTGTGTGTGTGTGTGTTCCCAGTCATGAGTGGAAACCGCAGGCGGCGAGTGTGTGTGTGTGTTTGTTCCCGGTCATGAGTGGAAACCGCAGGCGGTGAGTGTGTGTGTGTGTGTGAGTCTGTGTGAGTGTGTGTGTGTGTGTGTGTGTGTGAGTGTGTGTGTGTGTTCCCGGTCATGAGTGGAAACCGCAGGCGGTGAGTGTGTGTGTGTGTGAGTCTGTGTGAGTGTGTGTGTGTGTGTGTGTGTGAGTGTGTGTGTGTGTTCCCGGTCATGAGTGGAAACCGCAGGCGGTGAGTGTGTGTGAGTGTGTGTGTGTGTGTTCCCGGTCATGAGTGGAAACCGCAGGCGGTGAGTGTGTGTGTGTGAGTGTGTGTGTTTGTTCCCAGTCATGAGTGGAAACCGCAGGCGGTGAGTGTGTGTGTGTGTGTGAGTGTGTGTGTGTGTGTGTGTGTGTGTGTTTGTTCCTGGTCATGAGTGGAAACCGCAGGCGGTGAGTGTGTGTGTGTGAGTCTGTGTGAGTATGTGTGTGTGTTTGTTCCCGGTCATGAGTGGAAACCGCAGGCGGTGAGTGTGAGTGTGTGTGTGTGTGTGTGTGTGTGTTTGTTCCCGGTCATGAGTGGAAACCGCAGGCGGTGAGTGTGTGTGTGTGTGTGTGTGTGTGTTTGTTCCAGGTCATGAGTGGAAACTGAAGGCGGTGAGTGTGTGTGTGTGTGTGTGTGTTTGTTCCAGGTCATGAGTGGAAACTGCAGGCGGTGAGTGAAACTGATCAAATGTGTGTGTTTTGTTGGCAAACGGCGCGTAAGTGCGTATAGTGTGAACAACACCAACGTATAGTGAATAGAGCGTTATCCAGTGTGTGTGTGTGTGTGTGTGTGTGTGTGAGTGTGTGTGTGTGTGTGTGTGTGTGGGCATGTTTTTGTGAAATATCAGGACACAAATGTGTATAATGACATGGGTATTACAAAAAGAGGTGAAATATGAGGACGTTCCCCATGTCCTCACTTTTCAAAATGCTTATAAATCATACAGAACAAGTTTTTTTTCACAGAAAGTGAACTGCACAGTCTCCTGTGATGGGGTAGGTTTAGGGGCAGTGTGTGTGTGTGTGTGTGTGTGTGTGTGTGTGAGGGCTAGGCAGGGGCAGTGTAAGGGGATAGAAAATACGGTTTGTACGGTATAAAAACCATTACGCCTATGGAATGTCCTCACATTTCACAAAAACAAACATGTGTGTGTGTGTGTGTGTGTGTGTGTTATGGACCTTTTAAAGTAGTGTGAGTGTATTTTTAATAAGCATGACAATACAAGGCTCCAATTGAATTAATATAACAGATTTGAAATGAGAAAAGAGCCACAGTTTCTTCCCTGATTGCAGCAACTCGATGTTTAGTGCCGATTTCCCAGGAAGTGCCGATTTTGTCCTCTTGAACACATGGGATGAAAACGATGATTTATTCACAAATGCAATATTCCAATTTTGTGCACAAGATCAATTCACAACTTTGGATGGAAGCTTATCTACTTTAAGAGACAGCAACATGTGTCGGCCCAGATCCGGCCCACATCTGGTGCGCATTGAATCCACATGTCCCGGATTTGGGCCGACACATGTTGCTGTCTGTAATGAGGTCATGTGACAACAATGTAGTGTAGTACTTTTTAAAATGCGTATGGTTGCACATAATGTTTCACATAGTATTTTGTACTGTGCACATTAGTATCCCACTTCTGTGATTGGCTGCTGTGAGACTTCAGTGTAAACGCCCACTGCTGTGATTGGCTGACATCTTTGCATATGAAATAGCTCAGTATCACAGACATGGTGAGCTCATGTTTGCAAAGCCTGCGCCGAAAATGTGACTGATTTCCCAAAGAATCCACAGTGAAATGTAGCGAATAAATAAGCACATTCCCAGCATTAGGATCCTTTGGAAGGTAGTGTTATTTCAGTCTATTCGTCTCTCCTCGTCATCTCACTAACACTCCAGTGGGCGGGGCCAAAGTTGCACTGATGAAGTAGGCGTTGATCTTCTTCTGCAGAGGCGGTCTTTCTCCTAATGAGTCGTTCTCTTGGTTTGGTTATAATAAAAGCTGTTTTCAGTTCTGAAACTCTTCTAGTATGATGAGCTCTTATATGTCAAAAGTAGGGCTGCACAATATATCGAAATTATCGGAATATCGCAAATGTACATATCGCAAGGGCACGCAATATCTGAATGATTTTAATAGGCTACTTCAACATTGTGAAAAGTGTAAGTTTTAGGTTGATGCATATAGCAGAGAATAGACTGGGCACATGACTGTTACTTGTGTAACTTGCTTGATGTTAAAATAGTTATTAAACGCAATAAGTTGCGAAAAACAACTCCTTGCAGTCTCGCGCTGTCTGACACACACACTGAAACGTGCGCACAAGCCGTTCTTTTTTTTGTGTCTTGTTTCGAACTGTCAAATACACACACAGTTATGTCCAAATGGCTGTCTTGATGAGTATTCATGTAAACACAGTCGCTTATGCTTTAAGTGAACAATATCAGTTGGGGAAAGAAATAGATTTTACACACTTAAAGCAATATTGTATGGTCTATTTTTGCCTTTGAAAATTAAACAAACAATTTTGTTTTCTTTTTTTTTAAATTTTAGTTTAATTATTGCAGTATTTCAGGTTAAAATAAAGACTAGGCCTTCAAAATAAATTTTTTGAAGGCAGATTAGCGCCCTCTTTTGGAATTATTTAAGAAATCAAGCAACCATGTGTGTAATCACTAGAGGTCTCAATGGAGAGGCTTGAGAATTCACTAGTTCTGTTTTGAACACATTTAATTTTTTTTTTTTTTTGATGGATTTGAATATATATTTAGAAAATCTCAAAGACTATTTATTATAAAGTTTTAGATTTTTTTGTTGTTGTTAGAAATATAGATCTGTGAATTTGTGTTTTTGCAGATTTCCCATTCATTTCCTATGGTGTCATTTTTGACCGAAGAGCTCAAGTGGGAGTATTTTTTTTACAACCACTTATCATGCTCGAATCATGCCCTCAATTTGTTTTGTGTGTTTACATACCGAATGCTAGAAAAGTCACCAAGTTTCATATCATTCCGATGAAGCAGTGATTTTTAACATTTCAAAACAGAACATTTTCCGGTCAGAAATGACCGAAGAGCACCAGAGGGTTAAAATGCACACTAAGAATGCAAAGTGTACTTTTGTCGCTTTATGACTCGCAGTCTGACACATTTCAGAATGCAGCAACACACAAAATGTTGCATAGCTAGATGCATAATTTCACAGTTTTCTGTATATTTAGGCCTTGCATTGCAATTGCAAGATGCACGATTAAAGACTAATGAGAGTTGCAAACATAAAATATGGTTGTTTCTGACGTTTCGTGAGTGGATAACCTCTTCTGCTCTGTGTGACACTGTTCACAAACCAATATCGATCCGCTGGGTTGCTCTTATCCACAGTCTGTCAAACTCACATCAGACCGTACAGGATCAAGTTATTGACGGAGCGCATCAACAGCCCCACATCAGAGCTCTTATGCAACGGAGAGGGGGATATTTGAACATTTGCTCCACTTTATCTGCCTCCATCCAGCAGGTTAGCGGACACGCAGTCGCTGAACAGAAGTCCCAAAAAGCCCAGACAGCTGCTCTCAGCATGAGCGTAGATTAGAGATGTGCATTACCGACATTTGAAAGCACATCCTCGAGGTTTTGTGAATAGCAGGGTGTCCCCTTCAAGCCTATGAGGTCATCGGTATGGCTCGGATCAGGAAGCACGCCTGCCACGGTAAAGATAGATCAGTGCTGAGCGTGCCATTGAGAGCGCGCCAACATCAACACCAGCACGTCTTGGCTTGCAGGGTCTGTGTGACGAAGAACGTCCCCCACCCTACAAACCTCAGGAGAGTTTGCTGAATAAATCGACAGGCAGAAAGTGACGAACGCTCACCCCAACGCACGCACACTTTAAAACTCGGCCTGAGTTTGTCGTGTGCATGTGAAAGCGCTCTTAAAAAGCGAATGTGACAGCTGTCAGTTGAGCTGTCAGCTGAATCTCGGGACTATTTCGGTCCCCGGCTCAGGCTCGTCTCCGTGGTGAACCCGCAGCAAATCCAGTTTAGAAAACGCATGGCGATATGGAATGCTGTGAAAGCGTATCTGTTCTATCTCTGCGTCCAAGATCTTTGTGGTTGCTAGACCTCCCTGAATTCTGGGAAATCTGGACGTGCCGTCACCAGCTTGGACTTATGTTTACACGGTCCTCACAGAAGCGAGATGTCTTGTTTTTGCCATTCAGCGCTGACAAGAAGGAGCCAGCCTTCATTATCTCCTCTCTCACACTGCATCTCTGATGGAAAGTTGTTTATTTAAAGCTGATGCGTGAAATGCTCTGCACAGGGAGCTATACAGGGCTCCAGACAGAAGAGAAACAGCTATAGGGAGTTAAATAAATAAAATGCACAACTCAAAATAAAATATAAATATTATTTATGACTCATTATCATTTATAATATCTCTTACAGGAACACCACACAAATTTCACATGTGCAAAAACACATGGTAACGTGACAACATATACGTGGAATTTAACGTATGCAACTGGGAAATGTGTACTTTTGGAACATTTTCGTGTGAATCCCATGTAAATTCCCATGTGAAACACATTAGATCACATGTGAAACACGTGTAAAATTCCAATGGGAAACTAATGAGATCGCATGTGAAACACATGTAAATTCTCACATGTAAAAGTCCCATGTGAAGCTCATGAGATCACAGGTGAAACACGTTAAATTCCCACATGTAAAATTCCTATGTGAAGCCCATGAGATCACGTGTGAAACACGTGTAAATTCCACATGTAAAATTCCCATGGGAAATTAATGAGATCGTGTGTGAAACACGTGTAAATTCTCATGTAAAATTCCCATGTGAAGCCCATGAGATCACGTGTGAAATGCATGTAAATTCCCTTGTGAAACTAATGAGATCACATGTGAAACGTGTAAAATTCCCATGGGAAACTAATGAGATCGCTTGTGAAACACATGTAAATTCTCACATGTAAAATTCCCATGTGAAGCCCATGAGATCACATGTGAAATACATGTAAATTCCCATGTGAAGCCCATGAGATCATACGTTAAACACGTAAAATTCCTATGTGAAGCCCATGAGATCACATGTGAAATACATGTAAATTCCCATGTGAAGCCCATGAGATCATACGTAAAACACGTAAAATTCCTATGTGAAGCCCATGAGATCACGTGTGAAACACGTGTAAATTCCACATGTAAAATTCCCATGGGAAATTAATGAGATCGTATGTGAAACACGTGTAAATTCTCATGTAAAATTCCCATGTGAAGCCCATGATATCACGTGTGAAATGCATGTAAATTCCCTTGTGAAACGAATGAGATCACATGTGAAACACGTGTAAAATTCCCATGGGAAACTAATGAGATCTCTTGTGAAACATGTAAATTCTCACATGTAAAATTCCCATGTGAAGCCCATGAGATCACACGTAAAACACGAAAAATTCCTATGTGAAGCCCATGAGATCACATGTGAAATACATGTAAATTCCCACTTGTAAAATTCCCACATGTAAAATTCCCATAGGAAACTAATGAGATCACATATGAAACACATGTAAATTCCCACATGCAAAATTCTCATGTGAAACCCAAGAGATCACGTGTGAAATGCATGTAAATTCCCATGTGAATCCCATGAAATTACACGTTGAACGTGTAAAATTCCCATGGGAAACTAATGAGATCACCTGTGAAACACATGTAAATTCCCCCATGTAAAATTTTTATGTGAAACCCAAGAGATCACGTGTGAAATGCATGTAAATTCACATATGAAATACATGAGATCACATGTTTAACACAAGATCACACCTGAAACATGTAAATTCCCACATGTAAAACACAAGATCACACGTGAAACATGTAAATTCCCACATGTAAAATTCTTATGTGAAACCCATGAGATCACGTGTGAAACACAAGATCACATGTGAAACATGTAAATTCTCACATGTAAAATTCCCATGTGAAGCCCATGAGATCACATGTGAAATACATGTAAATTCCCACATGTAAAACACAAGATCACACGTGAAAGATGTAAATTCCCACATCTTAAATTCCCATGTGAAACACATGTAAAAAAAAACCTATTCTTACTTTTCTAAGCAATTGGAGCGATTTCTGCTCTGTGGTAAAATGTGCACAAAGTTCCCACAGATTTGCAGTAAATGTGGGAAGTTCATAAGTTTAAGCGTGTGCACTGAATGTGGATGCGTGTGCAGTCTAAATGCGTGTATGTGTGCTGGAAACAGGAGCATTAACAGTATCAAGAAGAGTCTATTTGTGTTTCCATCATCAGGCATATAGTCAAGGCCACCGGCACATGACCTGCCAGGGAAACTGATACACCCGAGTCACACTGTTTCCATGCCAAACAAGTAAATATAGAAATATGAAATTCTGTCATCATTTATTCACCTTCATGTCGGGTTAGGTACAACATGAGGGTGATTAAATGATGAAAGAAGTGTTATTTATGCGTGAGCTGATATTACACTAGCGTGTTGATTGTGAGGTGTGTGTGTGTGTAGCGAGCGCTGGAGAGATGTGCAGTTCCTCCTGCTGTGTTGACGGATGGGATGATGGAGAGATGAAGTAATGCTGTGTCCGTCAGCTGCTGCTGGACGTCTGTGTGAATGAGTGTGAATATCCCTGTGTGATGTGGACATGTTCTCCAGCGCTGAAGGACAGCTGATGCTGCACTGGATCCAGATCAGTGATGATCCTGTGAAGTCATGCTGGACTGGAGTCAGAAGTGTCTGTTTCACATGTGACACTTGAAATGGGCCTCACAACAGAAGGGACACACACACACACACACACACACACACACACACACACACACACACACACACACACTCTCTCTCTTACACACAAACACACATGCTCTCACACGCACGCACGCACACACACACTCACACACATACTCTCTCTTACACACACACACACACACACACACACACACACACACACACACATACACACCAACACACATACTCTCTCTCACACACACACACACACACACACACACACACACACACACACACACACACACTGCCCCTGCCCCTAAACCTACCCATCACACACACACACACACACACACACACACACACACACACACACACACACACACACACACACACACACACACACACACACACACACACACACTGCCCATGCCCCTAAACCTACCCATCACACACACACACACACACACACATACACACACACACACATACACACACACACACACACACACACACACTGCCCCTGCCCCTAAACCTACCCATCACACACACACACACACACACACACACACACACTGCCCCTGCCCCTGAACCTACCCATCACACACACACACACACACACACACACTGCCCCTGCCCCTAAACCTACCCATCACAGGAGACTGCACAGTTTACTTTCTGTGAAAAAAACCTAATTCTGTGATTTATAAGCATTTTGAAAAGTGAGGACATGGGGAACGTCCTCATATTTCACCCTCTTTTTGTAATACCCATTTGTACCCATTTAATACACATTTGTGTCTTGATATTTCACAAAAACATGCCCATACAGACAGACAGACACACACACAGAAACACACACACACACACACACACACACACACACACACAAACACTCACACACACACACACACAATCACACATACAGACACACACACACACACACACACACACACACACACACTCTCTCTCACACACACACACTCTCTCTCACACACACACACTCACACACACACAATCACACATACAGACACACACACACACACACACACTCTCTCTCACACACAAACACACATTCTCTCACACGCACGCACACACACACACACACACACACATCAGCTGTTTTGAATGAATCGTTTGCCTGAATGATTCAATGATTCCCTCGTTAGCTCAGTGGTTTGCTGCCCCTACTGGTGCTTTTATTATAAAGCCGAGGGACGAAGATTTAATTTTTGTTTTGGGTCGTGATTGTAACACTAGTTCTGCTTAAAGAGATAGAATGCATTCATAAATAGACCATTAAGACAACACTGTAAAGGAGAAGTCATTGCAGTTGCATTGCAAACAGTGTTGTGTTGTTTCTGTGATATATATATATATATATTAGGGATGCCACAATTCTCAATATAATATTGAACCGTTCGGTACGGCATTCACGGTTCAATACGCTCTTGTGAATTGCGGTTTTTCGGTTTTGCATTTAATTAATTATTTTTCTGCAAATTCTATAATTTGCCTCCATCCCAATACTGAACAACGCAACATACATTCACATCACAGGTTAGTGGTGGAGTTATACTCACGGAACACTATAGTTATTCTAAATCACGAAAGTTCATTATTTGTATGCGTTTTAAAGCCTTGCCGGTTCATTCGCGTGCGCGGTTTTAACATGAGCTTTTCTGAGCGCGCGCACTAAACGCCTGTCAAACACGTGAATACTGGACTAAGTAGTCGTCTTACTGCGCTAATACTGTCAAATACACACAAGGTTAACATAAACACAGTCGGTTATGTCTAAAGTGAAAGTAAAATCGCGTGTGTCTGTATATTAGATGCGTGCAGGTCTTACATTGACAGCAGCGCAGCCTATAGTGAACACGCTGTCCTTAAAGGGACAGTTCACCTCTAAAATTATGTCATTATTTACTCACTCTAATATTGATTTTAAACCTGTATTAATTTCTCGATGACAGCATTTTCATTTTTGAGTGAACCATCCCTTTAATGTTAATACAACAACAAAAGACAAAGAGAAAATCACTCACTGCTCTTGACTGAAAAACTAATACAGTAGCTTTAATAAGAATCAGTGTATATTTTATAGTGAAGTCTATGTAGTGTTTTATTTTTACATTCATTCATTCAATTTCATACTTAAATGCAGCTGTACAGCTCTGAGCTGCCAGTGTAAATCTTTATATATATTTATTTTATATTATACAATACACTAGGAATGTTTACAAGTTTTTTTTTTTAAAGTAAAGTTTAAAGTTTAAGTAAGGTTTTTCAATTATTTTAAGTAAAATAAAGAAAGAGTATTGCAATAAAAATTTTTCTTTTTTCTCCTTAACCTCTTGCTGTTCCTGTCGCCTAAGAATAGAATAACAAAAAACCGAACCGAACCGAAAACCGTGGTTAAAAACCGAGGTATGTATTGAACCGTGGACTAACTGTATTGTTGCATCCCTAATATATATATATATATACTGTACCAGTTGTGCTGCTTCATATTTCTGTGGAAACTGATACACTTTGTTTCTCAGGATTCTTTGATGAATAGAAGGTTCAAAAGCACAGCGTTTATTAGAAACAGAATCTTCTGCTACATTATAAGCGTCTTCGCTGTCTTCTGCAGTAGAAAAGCTCTCATTGTCCAAACGTCTGGCCCTCAGAATTGTTTACTTCAAACAGAAGGACGAGCTCCTGACTACAAATTATAGCTTGACAAACAATCTCCCTCAAATTGCATGTTTTGCTGTGGCGTGACAATAAAGAAAGACTTTGGGTTCTTCTCAACCGCTGAACGCTTGCCTTTTCTTTGTCTTTTTGGAAAAACCAACTCAGTTTTACAGTATTGCACCTTCTTCCTCAGTCACATCTCTGCGATTGCACACTCTCGATCCCCAAATCCAGTGTCCGGTCTGTTCAGAAGGAGTGTTGGGCCTTGATTTCAAAGCATTTGCGTTGTTGTTTTCATTGTGTTTGCAAGATACTCCTCAGTTTGGGGACATTTCTGCTGTTAATTCAGCTCTAAACTCTTTACTTACAGGCTCTATTTAACCCTCTTCGGTCAAAAAAAAACTAAAAAATGTTGCGTTTTGAATTTTTTTTTATTTTTTACTTCATCGGAATGGGATGACACTTGGGGACTTTAGTCGCATTAGCTATGTGAACACACAAAAAAATCACGGAGATGATTTGGACATGGTAAAGGAACACGCCACTATTTTTTCGGTCTCCTCCAGAGTTAAACAGTTGAGTTTGACCGTTCTGGAATCCATTCAGCCGATCTCCGGGTCTGGCGGGAGCACTTTTAGCATAGCTTAGCATAGATCATTGAATCTGATTAGACCGTTAGCATCTTGCTAAAAAAATGACCAAAGAGTTTCCATATTTTTCCTATTTAAAACTTGATTCTTGTGTAGTGACATATTGTACTAAGACCGACGGGAAATGAGAAGAAGTGATTTTCTAGGCCGATATGGCAGGAACTATTCTCTCATTCTTGCGCAATAATCAAGAGCTGTGAGCCGTCCCATGAGTGCAATGCCGCCTGAAAATAGTCCCCTGCTAGGAAACTTCCTACTTGACTGGGGATCGCCCACTATACCCTCAAATAGGGCATTATTTAAATATAAATAGAAAAATATTGAAACTCTTTGGTCATTTTTGAGCGAGATGCTAACGGTCTAATCAGATTCATTGATCTATGCTAAGCTATGCTAAAAGTGCTCCCGTCAGACCCGGAGATCGGCTGAATGGTAAAACTCAACTGTTTAACTCTAGAGTAGTCTGAAAATGAGCCTATTTTCAAAAACAGTGGCGTGTTTCTTTAAAGGGTCCGAAAAAAACAGTCACACTTGGCTCCTTTGTGATCGAAATGACCGACAAATGAATGGGAAATACACAAAAATACAAAAACTCAGAGAATCTTTTGGATTGAGTTTATAAACCACTTTATATGGAACTATATAGGAATCTAGTGGTAACAACATGGCATTACATACATTTTTCTTGTTTTACTCCGACCAGATGGCACTAATCTACCTTCCAAAAATGGGATTTTAAATGCTTTGTCTCTATTTTAACACGGAATACTGCTTTAATTGAAAAATAATTGAAAAACATATTAGATTTTTTTATTATTATATTCAATGGGGAAAAATAGCTAATACAAATAAATATTGCTAGCATCATAAAATGCCCTCAAATAATCAAAAAATATTATTGGACAAAATGTATTACATTGGTTTTCCAGGGGGGTGGGGGGGGGGTAAATTTTAAGGCTTTGGTCACTTTTGACAGAGTGTGAAAAACGAAGAGGTCCAGATGGTTAAACTCTATACTGACTGTAGATCATTTCAGTGTTGGACGTATTTTTAGAAAACTTAAAGCTGCAGTCCGTAACTTTTTGCGCTCTAGTGGTTAATAAACAGAACTGCATGCGTCTTGCGGAAGAACACTGCAGCCGGAGCTACTTCTCTCTGTTTATGTCTATGGCGAGTCACGCAGGGACTGTGCTCCTCCGCAGCGCTTCCTACCAGACCGGCCTGAAATAGTCCCAATGTAAACACTTATTAAAAGTGTACCATAATGATTCAGGGAAAGACAAAAACACGGTTTGGAAAATGGATTCATGTTATGCATTTTCATTATATAATTTTCGTAAATCTTGAACACAAAAAAAGTAACGGACAGCAGCTTTAAAGGAGCACTCCACTTTTTTTGAAAATAGGCTCATTTTACAAGTCCCCTAGAGGAAAATAGTTGAGTTTTACCGTTTTTGAATCCATTCAGCCGATCTTTGTATCTGGCAGTGGCACTTTTAGCATAGCTTAGCATACATCATTGATTCTAATCAGTCCATTAGCATCTCATTCAAAAAATGACCGAAGACACTTTCAATATTTTTCCTATTTAAAACTTGACTCTTCTACAGTTCCATCGTGTGCTAAGACCAACTGAAAATGAAAAGTTGCGATTTTTTTTATACACCTATATGACTAGGAACTACTTTCTCATTCCTGCGTAATAGTCGCGGATCTTCACGGCCGTACCATGGCTGCAGCGGCGCAATGATATTACAGCGCCTGAAAGTAGCCTCCCTAGAAGATCTCCCTTTGACTTGCAGTGACGGAATTCTTTTTGAGTTTGAATATTCTATTGCGATTGGTCAATTTTCTTACATTGATTTGCATACTGAATTGTGATTGGTGCACCTTTAGCTGTTTTTACACTTTTAGATGTGCATTTAATTTAAAGGAACACGCCGATTTTTTGTGACTTTATCTTATTCCCCGTATCCCCCAGAGTTAGAGAAGTCCATACACACCATTCTCATCTCTGTGCCATAACTCTGTCCGACACACACACCGCTAGCCTAGCTTAGCACAAAGACTGGAGGTAAATGTCTCCAGCTAGCCTAGCTTAGCACAAAGACTGGAGGTAAATGGCTCCAGCTAGCCTAGCTTAGCACAAAGACTGGAGGTAAATGGCTCCAGCTAGCCTAGCTTAGCACAAAGACTGGAGGTAAATGGCTCCAGCTAGCCTAGCTTAGCACAAAGACTGGAGGTAAATGGCTCCAGCTAGCCTAGCTTAGCACAAAGACTGGAGGTAAATGGCTCCAGCTAGCCTAGCTCAGCACAAAGACTGGAGGTAAATGGCTCCAACTAGCCTACTGCTCAATAAGTGACAAAATAACGCCAACATGTGATGTGTATAGTCACATCGTGTACTAAGACTGACGGAAAATGAGAAGTTGTGATTTTCTAGACCGATATGGCAGGAACTATTCTCTCATTCCTGCGTAATAATCAAGAGCTGTGAGCCGTCCCATGAGTGCAGCGGCGCAATGATATTACACAGCGCCTGAAAATAGTACCCAGCGCTCCCTGTGTAAGCAGGTCATCACGTTGACGGAAGTTAGCCTATTTTCAGGCGCTACACACATCACAACATGTAAATAGGAAAATGTTGGCATTGTTTTGTCACTTATTGAGCAGTAGGCTAGCTGGAGCCATTTACCTCCAGTCTTTGTGCTAAGCTAGGCTAGCTGGAGCCATTTACCTCCAGTCTTTGTGCTAAGCTAGGTTAGCGGCGGGTGCGTCAGACAGAGTTATGGCACGGAGATGAGAATGGTGTGTATGGACTCATCTAACTCTGGGGGATACGGGGAATAAGCTAAAGTCCCAAAAAGTTGGCGTGTTCCTTTAAACGCTCGTTTTGTTGGGTCAACAGCTCATAAAAACTTCTGGTTTTTGGTTCTGTGTTTTTTTAGCTTGTTTGCTGTACACCCTGTCACATATCAGCTTTTAGACATTGTTCTGTTTTTTGTTATAAGTCAGAAATGACAAGGAGGCGCTTCACGCTTCAAGTCAATGGAGACGGTGTGATTGTCGCTGTGGGCGTGGCCTTCAGATTATGACATGTGTCGCTCTGTTTCTATTGATGATGTAACATTTGAATATTCTATTTCGATTGGTCAATTTTCTTACATTGATTTGCATACTGAATTGTGATTGGTGCATCTTTAGCTGTTTTTACACTTTTAGATGTGTGCTTAATTTAATGTAAGCTCTTTATATGCAGCATTACATTTCAAAATTTACACGAAACCTGCTGATATTTCTTTCTGGAAATTCAAATTCAGTTTCATTTGTTCTGCTCTGAATTTACTATATAACTTCTAAAACTGTAAAAACAACATGTTTTTAAGTACAATCAACTTAAATTGCATTAAACTGACTGAAAAATGATTTGAATCTTGTATAACTTATAAAAAACGTATTTTGATGAGTTAAACAAGCAATGTAAAGCGTATTGATATTTTCCAGTGTGTGTGGCTGTCCAGATGAAGTGTGATTTTCCTCCAGCCGTCCTGCTCTTGTGTGATTCTTCTAGCTTGCGTGTGTGAAAAGCTCTCGTCCGTATGGAGCTGGACGGAGCGTCTCGCTATATTATAAATATCCACCTTCAAAGTCGGTGGAGCTGATATGTGGAATTTAGTGTATATTCGCGTCCCGTTTGCTTGCTCAGTCATGATGAACTTCAACTGTGGCTTTCTGCACGCTTTAACTGGATATGGTCATGTTCTGGAGTAAGTTGTATTTTAGGTTAGATTTTTTTATAATTTTTCTGATCACAATTATTTGAGAACGTTTTCTTTCCAAATAAGGGAAATTTAAGCGATTAAAGAAATCCCATCAAATGCACAGTAAAAAAAAATACTTGTAAAGTACACAAAGATATTAGTGTGAAATGAATTTTAATTTAATTTATTATTTAGTTTTTTGTTTAATTTAAATGTAATTTATTTCAGTATTTTATTATTTGATTTTGTTTTGTTTTATTTATTTATTAAATATTTTATTTTGTTTTGTTTTATTTATAATTTGATTTGATTTTGTTTTTATTTTATCATTTGATTTATTTTATTATTTTGTTTTATTTATTGTTTTATTTATTTATTTTATTTTTTAATAATTTAATTTTGTTTTATTTATTTATTAAATATTTTATTTTATTATTTTATTTTATATTGTTTTATTTATAATTTGATTTGATTTTGTTTTTATTTTTTATTTTATCATTTAATTTATTAATTTAATTGTATTTATTTATTTATTAAATATTTATTTTATTGTTTTATTTTGTTTTATTTATTTATTTTTGTTTATTTTTTATTTTATTTTATTTCATTTAATAAAAAATAACAAAATGTAATTAAAATTTTGTTTTGAAAGAAGTCCTTCCTCACCAAAGCTGCATTAATCTAATCAAAAATTAAAAATATTCCTCCAGTGTAGATCATCTGTTCTCTATGTGAATATACAGCAACGTGTCATTTATTCCTGTGATTATCATCATTACTCCAGTCTTCAGAGTCACATGACCCTTCACTGATCATTCTCATATGAGGATCTCAACACACATTTATGATTATTATCAGTGATGAAAACAGTTCCCTTTCGTTCAGTCACTACGACGTAACGTTAGTGACTAACGAATGGGGGTTTCGCTTAGAAGCCTATCAACTTCGAGTTTTGAGAAAACGCCCAATGGCGTGCCAATGCCATGGGGCATGCGGAATTTGCATACGTAACTCCGCCTCACCGCGTGAGTATATAAGGAAGTACGAGGCAATATCGCATTATGTTCTGCTTTCGGAGCCAAGAGAACCTACCTCTTCACTCCAACAGCCTTCTGAGACTCTGTCAGCTTCTTCGAGACGAGCAGCTTTCTAGTCGGTGTTGGTGTAACGGCGCGTTCCAGTGATCGCATACTTCCTGCCTGCTGATCTGCGCAGTGGTCCGTTTGACAGCTGGTGTGTGTTTCCCTGGGCGCTTCGGCATCGACTGCGAGGCTTTCCTCTCACAAAAAGAGCTTGCGCGTGGCACGTCTTTTTCAAGACGGCTCGCCCGTGCACTTCCGGGTGCGATCGATTTTCCGCTGCTGTCTATGGGCGCATTCACTGCTCGAGCGTGTTTGGGCTTCAGCACGTTCGGGCTGTGTTTGCGGATGTGTCACGTTTCCATTGCGGGGGCGTGACCATCGCGATGTCGCGGTCGAGACTCAATGATCTCCGTGAGGAGAGAGAGTCCCCTCTGCCACACCCCAATCTACCGTCCCCGAGTGAGATGGTACTTTGGCTGGTGGCCAGGGTGACCTGAGGGCGGTGCTGTGGTATTAAGAACCCCGACGTTCATTCCTCGGGCCACGCCCCCCTCTTATACATCGCTCCCGCGAGTGTTGGATTGAATCTACGGCCCGTCTCTGACGCCCGTTCGTTCAGTTCACGCTCCGGATAGCAGTGAGATGTCGATCGCCGCATCCCAAGGTGGGCTGGAGTCCTTTTGGGGATGACGATTAGGTTGTGCTCCGCCTCCGGGTGTGTCAGCACTGCCTGATCTGACCTAAAGTTGACAGCCATGTTATCTCGGGCAGCCGCGAGTCTCGCGCTGGTGTGGAACTCCGCCCAGTCGTGGGTGCTCGTGGTTGCGCGATTGGTTTTTGAGGGCGGCACCCGACAGCTGTTGGGCCCCGCCCCCAATGCCTTTCGCTCCCGGGGTGCATGAGGAGATCACGCGGTCCCGGAAGTCCCCGTGCTTCCCGTGACCGTTTGGTGGCCTCCTCCGCCTTCTCTGCCCTTGATGGGGACGCGGCCTAGGGTACACTGGGGCCCCACCCCCCCCTACTGTTGAACTCTCTGTTGCGCACTACGGTGTCCACAGGGGGCTTTGACGTGCTGTGGTGTGGCTGTCCTAAGCACCCTCCCAAAGCCTGTGGGCTCGTCTACTTCGGTGGCGTGGTCCCGCAGAGCTACGGGCAGGCCGCCGCCCCTTTGCACATGCACAAGGGTGGAGCCGACCCAGGGCTCTTCATTGAGCTGCGTGCCGCAACTGACCCCGCCCCCGGGCGGTGAAGGTGGCCACACGCTCCCTGGGTCGGGCGATGTCCACAGCTGTGGTCCGGGAGAACACCTGGCCTTACCTGGTGATGTGGAGGACGTTGAGCGAGCCCGCCTCCTCAAACTCACCCATATCCCAGGCTGGCCTCTTCGGCGGCGCGGCTGAGAACTGCGCCCAACAGTTCTCGGCCGCCCCAGAGCAGACTGAGGCTGTAACACGTACTGCCCCGGCGGCCAGCTGCTGCACCAGCCGCCGGCTCAGTCGCCTCAGTCCGCTCGCCGCCGAGGGCGCCCTCCCTCTTCCTGCCCGGCCCCAGCAGCAGCCTTCACCTGGGCCGCGCCGTGGAGGTGGTTGAGGATGTCGCCCAGTCCGCTCCCCAGACTGGTTAAACGCCAGGCTGGAGGTGGACAACTCAGAGATGGGTTCCAGTTCTTCCCAGGGGATGGTAGCAGGGCCTCTCCTTCCCCCGGTGGAGGGCCGGGGGAAAATCCTTCCGCTGCTGGCCCCCGGGCTAGCGGCGCTTGGGAAGAACTCATGTTCCTGTCTCTGGGGACCCAGAGACCGGTGATGACGGTGCGCGCCACCTTCGGGTCTCGCCACTCTCGTCCCTCTCTGTCGCCAGCCCCCTGGCAGAGCAGACCCCAGTGGAACGCGAGTCCTTCCCTGGTCTCCTCTGTCAGGGCGCAGCCGTTAACCGTGCTCCGACCCCGGGACGCCCAACAGCCTCCCTTGTCCGCGCCGGTAACGCTGCCTCGCTGCCCCACCCAGGGTACGTCTGTCGTCCGTATGACCCCGTTGGTGCAGTCTCTGGAAGCCTGGCTTCAGCTTCCGGGGCTGTCCCGCTGGGTTGCCCGGACCATCAGGCTCGGCTACACGATTCAGTTCGCGCAGGCTCCTCCCCGCTACAGGGGAGTCCGCTATACCGTGACCGGGGCCCATGCCCCCGTCATGCGTGCGGAGATTGCCACTCTACTGGCGAAGGGTGCGATCGAGCCTGTCCCTCCGGCCGAGATGAGGTCGGGGTTCTACAGCCCCTACTTCATTGTACCCAAGAAAACCGGTGGGTTACGACCAATCCTGGACCTTCGCATCTTGAACCGATCCCTTCACTGGCTTCCGTTCAGGATGTTGACTGCGAAACGCCTTTTCGAATGCGTTCGTCCGTACGATTGGCTTGCAGCGATCGACCTGAAGGACGCCTACTTCCATGTCTCCATCCTTCCTCGACACAGACCGTTCCTACGGTTTGCTTTCGAGGGGCGGGCATACCAGTACGCGGTTCTCCCATTCGGGTTATCTCTGTCCCCTCGCGTCTTCACGAAGATCGCCGAGGCAGCCCTTGCGCCCCTTCGGCAGCACGGGGTCCGCATCCTGAACTACCTCGACGACTGGCTCATACTGGGCCACTCTCGAGAGCAGGTTTGCGGACACAGAGATCTGGCTCTCCACCACTTAGCCCGTCTGGGCCTTCGGGTCAACTGGGAAAAGAGCAAACTTTGCCCCGTGCAGAGGATCTCTTTTCTCGGTATGGAGATCGACTCGGTCGCCATGTACGCGCAGCTTTCGAGCGAGCGCGCGCTGTCTCTGCTGACTTGCCTCCGACAAATCGAGAGCAAGAGTGCGGTTCCACTGAAACTATTTCAGAGGCTCCTGGGGCATATGGCATCTGCAGCCGCGGTGACGCCGCTCGGATTGCTTCATATGAGACCGCTTCAGCACTGGCTTCGCGATCGAGTCCCGAGATGGGCATGGCAGTCTGGCACGCTCCGGGTCCAAGTGACTCGGGCCTGCTTACAGACACTCACCCCGTGGTCGAACCTCAGTTTTCTACGGGCCGGTGTGCCCTTAGAACGAGTTTCCAGGCATGTTGTCGTATCGACGGATGCCTCTGCCACGGGCTGGGGTGCCATGTGCAATGGACAAGCAGCCGCGGGCTCCTGGACAGGACCCCAGCGCCTTCTGCATGTCAATTGCCTCGAGTTGCTGGCAGTACGGTTCGCCCTGCACCGCTTCCGAGCGTTGCTGAAGGGCCAACATGTGCTTGTCCGGACAGACAACACGGCCGTAGTAGCGTACATCAACCACCAGGGCGGTCTACGCTCCCGCCGTATGTCTCAACTCGCCCGCCATCTCATCCCATGGAGTCAGAAGCGCCTGAGGTCCCTTCGTGCTGTCCATATTCCGGGAGTCCTGAACCACGCAGCCGACGAGCTCTCGCGGTTTCAGCCTCTCCCGGGAGAATGGAGACTCCATCCCCGGACGGTTCAGCTGATTTGGGAACAGTTCGGCGACGCACAGGTAGATCTGTTTGCCTCCCACGACTCTTCCCACTGCAGCCTGTATTATTCCCTGACCGAGGGCACGCTCGGCACGGATGCACTGGCGCACAGCTGGCCGCGGGGCCTACGCAAATATGCGTTCCCCCCAGTGAGCCTACTCGCACAGCTTCTGTGCAAGATCAGGGAGGACAAGGAGCAGGTCCTTTTGGTCGCCCCGTACTGGCACGGCCGGACCTGGTTCCCCGAACTCATACTCCTTGCGACAGCCCCTCCCTGGCCTATTCCTCTGAGACCGGACCTCCTTACTCAGAGACGGGGCACCCATTGGCACCCGCGTCCCGACCTTTGGAGCCTCCACGTGTGGCTCCTAGACGGGACGCGGCAGGTTTGAGTGGCCTACCACCTACGGTGGTCGCCACCATCACTTCCGCTAGGGCAGAGTCCACTCGGCATGCCTATGCGTTGAAGTGGAACCTCTTCGTCACCTGGTGCTCTTCCCGCCAAGAAGACCCCTGGAAATGCCCGATCGGGTCCGTGCTTGAGTTTCTCCAAGAGGGGCTGGAGCGAAGGCTGTCTCCCTCCACCCTCAAGGTATATGTGGCTGCAATATCTGCCCACCACGATCTCTTGGAGAACAAGAAGGTAAGTCAGCACGACCTGATCATCAGGTTCCTGAGGGGAGCCAGGAGACTGAATCCTCCTCGCTCTCCTCTCGTACCCTCTTGGGACCTCGCAGTAGTGTTAACTGCTCTGCAGAGACCTCCCTTTGAGCCTTTGCGGTCGGTTGATATTAAGTTTCTGTCTATGAAGACGGCTCTGCTGACCGCATTGGCCTCAGTCAAGAGGGTCGGGGACCTGCAGGCATTTTCGGTTGACGAAGCGTGCCTGGAATTTGGGCCGGCTAACTCTCACGTGATCCTGAGACCCCGGCCTGGATATGTGCCCAAGGTTCCCACCACTCCGTTTAAGGACCAGGTGGTGAACCTGCAAGCGCTGCCTTTGGAGGAGGCAGACCCAGCCTTGGCATTGCTCTGTCCAGTACGCGCCCTCCGCGCCTACGTAGACATGACGCAGTGTTTCAGGACCTCAGACCAGCTCTTTGTCTGTTATGGTGGAGAGCGGAAGGGAAGTGCTCTCTCAAAGCAAAGGCTGTCTCACTGGATAGTGGACACCATTGCGTTGGCTTACCAGCAGCAAGGCCGACCATGTCCCCTTGGTGTGAGGGCACACTCCACCCGGAGTGTTGCCTCCTCTTGGGCTTTAGCGCATGGCGCCTCGCTAGCAGACATCTGCAGAGCTGCAGGCTGGGCGACACCCAACACATTCGCCAGATTCTACAATCTCCGAGTGGAGCCAGTGTCCGACTATGTACTCGCCCCCCCGAGGGGCCGGTAATGGACCAGGCTCAGGTGTCTTCGCTTGCTCGCCACTCCACTCCTCGGACTGGATACGTGCGATATCTCCTCAGGTGAGCTCCCCGAGAGCCCTGAGCTCCTCCAGCACTGTCGACGCCGACATCAGTTCAGTCTGCCCTTTCGAGCCCAGACCCTCATGTCCGGCCAGGTGCCCCATGTGCATGGTTCCCTCCGGCGACCCCCACATGTGTATTCACCGTAAGTCTCCGCAGTGAGCGGGTTTCTTCCCTTGGCGTGTCCCCGCCACCCCTAGGGTTAAAAATCCACCTTCGGCTGGTACCCTAGAGATCTTCCATATGCAGCCCCTAACGGCTCATATGTGTCTCTTAAGTCCTCCCCACGGGTAGGCATTTTGGCATTCCCTCACTGGGATATGCTTCCCAGTGTACCTTGGTATTCCTGTGTTAAGTGGGAGTCCTTCGTCCGTATTAGTCTTACGACAGGGAACTCACACTTACGCAGGGCACTGGAAGACAGCTGAGTGGCGGGATTATATTGGGACCCCCATTCGTTAGTCACTAACGTTACGTCGTAGTGACTGAACGAAAGGGAACGTCTCGGTTACGGATGTAACCCTCGTTCCCTGAGGAGGGAACGGAGACGTAACGTCCCCTTGCCACATCAGCTGTGCTACCTGGAACGCAGGAGTTCAGTCTTGGCTCCTCAAGCAGGTAACATAATGCGATATTGCCTCGTACTTCCTTATATACTCACGCGGTGAGGCGGAGTTACGTATGCAAATTCCGCATGCCCCATGGCATTGGCACGCCATTGGGCGTTTTCTAAAAACTCGAAGTTGATTGGCTTCTAAGCGAAACCCCCATTCGTTAGTCACTAACGTTACGTCTCCGTTCCCTCCTCAGGGAACGAGGGTTACATCCGTAACCGAGACGTTTTTCATTTTATTTCTCAGGATTCTTTGATGAATAGAAACTTCAGAAGAACAACATTTATCTGAAATACAATCTTTTGTAACATTATAAACATCTTTACTGTCATTAATGCGTCTGTATACTGTAGTGTATATTATATTAGAATTAATTATTGAAATATTATTCGTTTTCACAACATTGAAGTAAATCATATGGGCAGTTTGTGTTATTACATTATATATGTTTCCAAGTATAAAATCATGTATAAGGCTCACTGTAAGTGACATGAACGAAACAGAATTCAATCATAAATCAGGTCAGTAAAAAAATCCCACGTCCTTCATCTTTAACCAAACCTCAGTGCTTTGCTGAAGTCAACGATTACAATAACCACGGCTAATAATCCTGTGTAGTCCAGATGAGCGTGTTTGTTCAGGGAAGAGCTTCCGCTGCAGATGTTGAGCTGAAGTCTGTCCAGAGAAGAGCTTGGGCTCTAACACCTGTCATTGACTTTACCTCCATATAAAACACTCACACTTTGAAAGAACAGGTGGGAGGAGTCTGTCCTGTTGCATCAAGTCCATTATGGTCTGCATTCCTGCTAGAAAAAGCCTGTGGATGCTATTTCTGCTGCTGCGTCTTGGCCGCGTTCAGGCTGAGATGGAATTTTAAAGTGAAAGGAAAGGCGTTCACAGAGTTTTGTTCAATGTCATTTTTTGTGTTTAGTGGAGATCAGATCCCAGAGACACTAAAGCTTTTCCTTCCCATCATTGATGCAGGACAGACTGACGCTTAATCACTTTTGTCCTGCTCTCATTCATACACACTGAGGATTAGTTCACTTCAAAATGAACATGTGAAAGATTAAGTGTGTCGTTTCCAGTGATGCCAGTTACTCTAATCTGACTAACCAGTAATCTAACGCGTTACAATGTCCAAACCAGTAATCAGATTAAAGTCATTTATCCAAGTCACTGTGAGTTACTATTTTTGTCATTTTCCTTATATATATTTTTGCTTTCTTCTTGCGTCTCGGGGAGAGTATTTATGTTAAGTGAAGTCAAGAAAGACTTTTTTTTAACCCTCTGGTGCACAAATTTTATGTTTTGAAATGTTAAAAATAACAGCTTCATATTGATATTGACACATCCACTCACACACACACACACACTTATACACACACACACACACACCTATGAAAAACTGAATCTATGAACCACATTTGGAATTTTTAAAAATCACAGCTTCATCAGAATATGAAACTTGGTGACTTTTCTAGCATTAGGTATGTAAACACAAAACAAATTGAGGGCATGATTCGAGCATGATAATTGGTCGTAAAAAAAATACTCCCACTTGAGCTCTTCGGTCAAAAATGACACCATAGGAAATGAATGGGAAATCTGCAAAAACACAAATTCACAGATCTATATTTCTAACAACAACAAAATCTTTTGAAGGCCTAGTCTCTATTTTAACCTGAAATACTGCAATAATTAAAAAAAATTACAAAACATTTTTTGTATACTTTTCAATGGCAAAAATAGACCATAATTATTGCATAAATATTAAAAAATACCATCAAATCATCTCAAAATACAAAATTAAAAAGAAAAATATTATTGAAGGAAAACAAATTGCATTTTTTTTCCTGTAAATTTCTGTCCAAATTTCACTTCCATCACAAAACGGTCACCAAATATGGAACCTTGAGACTCAGACCTTTCCGACGATATGCGTTTTGCCAAGATTAGAAAAGATTTTGATTATAAAGTAGTTAAAATAAATGTTGTGATATGAAACATGACGCCGCCCACTAGGGGGAGGAGCCAGCGAGAAGAATTTAAAGTACCGTTTCCATGGTAACGTAACGCAACGTCCGATTTTAAAACGGTTTTCACAGGATGAATTTTGAGTTCGTAAGCTTTCGAATGATAACTAATTTATGATAATTACTCAAATATACGCTCTAAAAAAATGCTGGGTTAAAAATAACCCAAGTTGGGTTGAAAATGGACTAACCCAGCAATTGGGTTGTTTTTAACCCAGCATTTTTTAGAGCGTATAATACGAAAAAAAGCAGATCAAAAAAAGAGTGGGACGGTGACAGTTAAGAGGCTAGATCAGTCTCTATTCCTCTGGGATCGCTCAGAGCCTCTGAAACTGCAGTGATTTGGACCTTCAGCCGTTGGTTCCCATTGACGTCCATTATGTGCAGAAAAATCCTGGAATGTTTTCCTCTAAAAACTTCACTTCTTTCACTTCCTACTGAAGAAAGAAAGACATGAACATCTTGGATGAGATGAGGAAACGATCAGGAAATGTTCATGTGACCCGTCTGATGGATCTCTGTGTGGTTTCAGGCAGGCTTGATTCGCACTGATGATGAGGAGTTCTTCATCGAGCCGCTGGAGAAAGGTCAGCAGGAGGTCGAGGTCAAAGGTCGCGTCCACGTGGTCTACCGAAGATCGGCCATCAAAAGGGACAAGGGTCAGAGGCGAGATGACCTCCACAATGAAGGTAAGCAGAGGTTATAAAAACTTTAATGATTAATAATATTCTAATTCTGATTTAAAGGTGCAGTGTGTAATATTTATGAGGATCTATTGACAGAAATATGTTTTCAGTGGTGTATAAAGACCGTTATGTGTTTATTACCTCAGAATGAGCCGTTTCTATCTACACACACCGCGGGTCCCTTACAGTGAAGACGCCATTTTGTGCCGCCATGTTTCTACAGTAACCCTAAAGGGATTCATGTTTGTCCTGTGTGGGCCACCGTAGCTTCTCTGTGCTCTGAAAGGGAGGGGTGAGCGGTGGGCGATTCACAACCTCACCACTAGATGCCGCTAAAACTTACACACTGCACCTTTAAAACGTGACTGACAAAAAAAGCTCCAGGTTTGCTGTGCTTGTTTTTAAGGCTGGACAGTTTAACCAAAAATGTTGATTATAATATAGCAATATGATATAAATTCATAATTAATAGAATATAATAATTTATAAAACATTATTATTATTATAGCTAGTACTAAATACAAATATTTAACAAAATAAGAAATATTACTATTAAATATTTTTTTTATTTAAGAACAAAAATAATATCAATAATTATTTTAATAATTATATTATTTTGTATTATAATAATTATCACTAAATAAAAATATTAAACCAAATAAGATATATAAAAATTTCACTGTAAAATACAAAATTTGTATTATTATAATTATATATTATTATTATAATTATAACAAAATAAAAATATTTAGCAAAACAAGAAATTTTACTATTGTAATGTTTTATTGTAAAATAAAAAAATTGTATTTGAGAACAATAATAATAATATGAATAATAATTTTACAGTAGAAATATTAATAATAATTATAATTCTAGTAACTCTAATAATAATAATAATTCTGTATTATTATAATATTTATTAACTAAATAAAAATATTAAACAAAATATTACTATTACTATTGCAATGTATCACTGTAAAATAAAGAGTTTATATAATAATAATGAATGAATTACTAGTTATTATTATTATGATACAACAATATTACATACAAATACTAATTATCATTACTAAATAAAAATATATAACACAATAAGAAATATTACTACTGTAAATTAAAAAATAGTATTTAAGGACAATAATAATACTAATTTTACAGTACAACTATTAATAATACATATTTTTATAATTATTATATTACTATGTATTATAATATTTATTACTAAATAAAATATTAAACACAATAAGAAATATTACTATTGTAAATACAAAATGTGTATCAAGAACAGTAATAATAATAATACATTAATTACTAATTATTATTATTATATTTTACAGTACTGTGAAATTATAATAGTAATATCTTTAATTTCTTAATTTTCCATATCACAATTTTGGGTTTCTTTCGATTAAATGTGACTGAGACTGAAAAGTAAGATGTGATTGTTGATTCTGACCAGTACCAACTAAAACATAATATATATATATATCTTTGCCAGACTGTACAATATTCATCTTTGAACAGCTGACATCATCAATCTGTCACATTCTGACATCATCACTGACACACGAAATGAAAAGCAAGCAAGCCTGTGAAGATTGAGATGTGTTGCTGTTTGTCTGCAGTAAAGGGTCTGAGGACACACTCGTGTCGCGTTTGCGTGTGTATCTGTCCACAGTTACCAATAAGCCACAATACGCTCATGGAGTGAACCTGTCAATCATCTTGATGGATGATGCAGTGGGAACTGACCAATAAGAGGACAGTTTTACTCGCATGTGACTTGCATAAAGGTACACTTTAAAAGGTTGCCTTGTGAAAGCGAACCAAACCAAGGAGAAGCCCAAGCACAAACTGTGGCGGCTGTGATGGGATCACTGGAGGAAGGACAGGGTTTTGAGCTATTAAAGCGTCTCACTGGTGCCGTAAATTCAGTTCCGCCTCCGCTGTCACAGCTCACTTCCTGTCCAAAAACTCTGGGAAACTTACCAACAGGGAAAGAGAAAGACTGGACTAAAGATGATAAATTCAGCTTTGATCACAGGAATAAATGACACTTTACTATATATTCACATAGAGAACAGCTGATCTACACTGGAGGAATATCTCACTGTTTACTGTATTTTTGATCCACTTTGAACTCTTTTAAAAACATCTTACTAACCTCAAACCACTGAATGATTATGTAATAATAATTATTATTATTATCATTATTAGTTGTACTGTCAAATCATATTATTACTGTCCTTAAATACATTTTTTTTATTTTACAGTAGTAATATTTCTTATTTTGTTAAATATTTTTATTAAGTAATAATTATAATACACATTTTGTATTTTACAGTGAAATATTAATATTGCTTATTTTGTTTAATGTTTAATTTTGTAAGGTAATATGTATTATAGCTAATAATAATATAATAATTATTCATAGTTTTACCGTAAAATGTATTATTATTACTGTCCTTAAATACTATTTTTTTATTTTACAGTAGTAATATTTCTTATTTTGTTAAATATTTTTATTTAGTAATAATTATAATACACATTTTGTATTTTACAGTGAAATATTTATATTGCTTATGTTGTTTAATGTTTAATTTAGTAAGGTAATATAGCTAATAATACATAATAATATAATAATTACTCATAGTTTTACCGTAAAATGTATTTTTATTACGGTCCTTAAATATTATTATTTTTTTTTTACAATTAAAAATTACAGTAGTAATATTTCTTATTTTGTTAAATATTTTTATTTAGTAATAATTATAATACACATTTTGTATTTTACAGTGAAATATTAATATTGCTTATTTTGTTTAATGTTTAATTTAGTATGGTAATATGTTTTATAGCTAATAATACATATTATAATTATTCATAGTTTTACCGTAAACTTTATTTTTATTACGTTAAATATTTTTATTTAGTAACAATAATAATTGGTATTTTTAAGTCATATTGCTAGTAATTAATTCATTATTATTATTACTGTTCTTAATAAACTTTTTATTTTGCATTGAAATATTAATATTTCTTATTTTGTTTAATATTTAATTTAGTAATTTAATTAATACTATAATAATTATTAATAGCTTTACCGTAAAATTATTTTTATTATGTTAAATATTTTTATTTAGTAATAATAATAATTGGTATTTTTAAGTCATATTGCTAGTAATTAATTCATTATTAATAATATTATTACTCTTCTTAATAAACACTTTTTATTTTACAGTGAAATATAAAATAGCAATAGTTCTTATTTTGTTTAATATTTTTATTTTAGTAATAAATATAATAATAACACAGACTAATATAATAATTATTAATAGTTCTACTGTAAAATTATTCTTCATATTATTATTATTGTTCTCAAATACTCTTTTTTATTTTACAATGAAATATAACAATAGTAATATTTCTTGTTAAATATTTATATAATGATAATATATATATAATAATAACAATTGTATACATATTACAATAGTAATATTTCTTATTTTGTTTAATATTTTATTTAGTGATAAATATTATAATAATATAATTATTATGATTACTATAACTTGATACTACCTCGGTTCATGTCCATAAAAACTTCTAAACTTTCTAGATTATTGCTTCAGCACTTCCACTATTTATAAATGACACTTCGACACTTAAACTGTCACTTTGTCAGTGTTTATTTCCTGTGAAAACCGTCTGAGCATGAGTTATTTACTGAGAATCTATATCTGACTGTCCCATGGACCTTCATTTGGACAATAAAATGATGCAAGTGATATGAAATATCATCTATCCTGCGATCGATCTGTATCAGTTGACATGAGCGCTTTATAATAGATACACATGAGAGTGATGCAGAAACATGGAGTAATACTCCACAACTGAGTCAAGATTGTTAAATAATTTGTTAGGCACAATATGAAATCTGTGAGAAACTGCTCTATGAAAATGCTAAAAAAAGAATAATAACATATGGCAAAATCCTTGAAATAGCTTTAATGCTCCACACCTAGAATCCAGCAAAAGCGCAATGATGGCCAGAAGTCTAGACCGGCCTGTGACGTCTGTGAAATTATAAGAGAATGTCAATGTAAATACCATATGTCATGAGTTTTATGGACAGATTTTTACTTTGACTCTGCATTTCTTGTGCTGGAATAGAATTTGTATTCGACCTTCTGGTGTCTGAGATCTTTGAGTTATGCATTCAGAGGTCGGATATGATCATTTTCTCTTTCTGTCTTTCTAGCTTTGGTTCTGCATACTGAATTCTTCACGCAAAATATATATCAATAATTATGAAATAATCCTAGTGAGCTGCTACTGCCTTAAAAAGGCATAAAATACACAGTGCACACCAGGGTTATTATAGTTGTTGCATGGCAGTTCAGAAATGACAGAGGAGGATCCAAATGCAGACTATTTTATTAAAACAAAATAACACAGGTAAATCCAGACAAGAAGCAGAAGATTCCAAACAAGAGATAACCAGAACTAAAACAGAGCACACATAACATCCACATGGGGCAACACCAGACCAAGAACATGAGGAACACTGAGGAATATATACACAAGGGCTGATAGGCAAACAAGACTCAAAGGACTACACAACATGGCGCCAAAAAAAGAAATAACAAAAGTCCACACAAGATAATGGGAACACAAGACAGGAATCATGACAGAGCCCCCCCCCCCCCTCCACTCCACAGCAGGCAGGGCAGAGGCCAGGGTGGAGCAGGAAGGGCAGGAGGCCAGGGTGGAGCAGGAAGGGCAGGAGGCCAGGGTGGAGCAGGCAGGGCAGAGGCCAGGGTGGAGCAGGCAGGGCAGAGGCCAGGGCGGAGCAGGCAGGGCAGAGGCCAGGGTGGAGCAGGCAGGGCAGAGGCCAGGGTGGAGCAGGCAGGGCAGGAGGCCAGGGCGGAGCAGGCAGGGCAGAGGCCAGGGTGGAGCAGGCAGGGCAGAGGCCAGGGTGGAGCAGGCAGGGCAGAGGCCAGGGTGGAGCAGGCAGGGCAGGAGGCCAGGGCGGAGCAGGCAGGGCAGAGGCCAGGGTGGAGCAGGCAGGGCAGAGGCCAGGGTGGAGCAGGCAGGGCAGAGGCCAGGGTGGAGCAGGCAGGGCAGGAGGCCAGGGCGGAGCAGGCAGGGCAGAGGCCAGGGTGGAGCAGGCAGGGCAGGCAGGGCAGGAGGCCAGGGCGGAGCAGGCAGGGCAAGCAGGGCAGAGGCCAGGGTGGAGCAGGCAGGGCAGAGGCCAGGGTGGAGCAGGCAGGGCAAGCAGGGCAGAGGCCAGGGTGGAGCAGGCAGGGCAGAGGCCAGGGTGGAGCAGGCAGGGCAGAGGCCAGGGTGGAGCAGGCAGGGCAGGAGGCCAGGGCGGAGCAGGCAGGGCAGAGGCCAGGGTGGAGCAGGCAGGGCAGGCAGGGCAGGAGGCCAGGGCGGAGCAGGCAGGGCAGAGGCCAGGGTGGAGCAGGCAGGGCAAGCAGGGCAGAGGCCAGGGTGGAGCAGGCAGGGCAGAGGCCAGGGTGGAGCAGGCAGGGCAGGAGGCCAGGGCAGAGCAGGCAGGGCAGAGGCCAGGGTGGAGCAGGCAGGGCAGGCAGGGCAGGAGGACAGGGTGGAGCAGGCAGGGCAGGAGGCCAGGGTGGAGCAGGCAGGGCAGGAGGCCAGGGTGGAGCAGGAAGGGCAGGAGGCCAGGGTGGAGCAGGAAGGGCAGGAGGCCAGGGTGGAGCAGAAAGGGCAGGAGGCCAGGGCGAAGCAGGCAGGGCAGGAGGCCAGGGTGGAGCAGGCAGGGCAGGAGGCCAGGGTGGAGCAGGAAGGGCAGGAGGCCAGGGTGGAGCAGGAAGGGCAGGAGGCCAGGGTGGAGCAGGAAGGGCAGGAGGCCAGGGTGGAGCAGGAAGGGCAGGAAGGGCAGGAGGCCAGGGCGAAGCAGGCAGGGCAGGAGGCCAGGGTGGAGCAGGCAGGGCAGGAGGCCAGGGTGGAGCAGGAAGGGCAGGAGGCCAGGGTGGAGCAGGCAGGGCAGGAGGCCAGGGTGGAGCAAGCTGAGCAGGTGGCCAAGGTTTGTTTCGACTCTGGAGGGGTTGGAGCGACTCTGGAGTGGTTTCATGGGCTGGAGCCATCTCTGGACTCTGGTCAGGGACTGGAGTCGATGTGTGCTGCCCACACACACCACATAGCCATGGCCACAATGGTTAGCGCTGCACACTCTGAAGACAACTCTGGGATTTGAGACTCTGGAGTGGCGGCCATCTTGACTGAGGGCTCAGGCCCAGCGGCCATGACGGGACAAGACTCTGAACAAGACTCTGGAATGGTGGCCATGATGGAACAAGACTCTATAATGGCGGCCATGATGGGACGAGACTCTGAACAAGACTCTGGAATGGTGGCCATGATGGAACAAGACTCTATAATGGCGGCCATGATGGGACAAGACTCTGGAATGGGTGCCATGATGGGACAAGACTCTATAATGGCGGCCATTATGGGACAAGACTCTGGAATGGCGGCCATGATGGGACAAGACTCTGGAATGGTGGCCATTATGGGACAAGACTCTGGAATGGCGGCCATGATGGGACAAGACTCTTTAATAGCGGCCATTATGGGACAAGACTCTGGAATGGCGGCCATGATGGGACAAGACTCTGGAATGGTGGCCATGATGGGACAATACTCTGGAATGGTGGCCATGATGGGACAAGACTCTGGAATGACGGCCATGATGGGACAAGACTCTATAATGGCGGCCATGATGGGACAAGACTCTATAATGGTGGCCATTACGGGACGAGACTCTGGAATGGTGGCCATGATGGGACAAGACTCTGGAATGGCGGCCATTACGGGAAGAGACTCTGGAATGGTGGCCATGCTGGGATGAGACTTTGGAATGACGGCCATGACGGGACAAGACTCTGGATTGGTGGCCATGATGGGACAAGACTCTGGAATGGCGGCCATGACGGGACGAGACTCTGGAATGGTGGCCATGATGGGACAAGACTCTGGAATGGTGGCCATTATGGGACAAGACTCTGGAATGGCGGCCATGACGGGACAAGACTCTGGAATGGTGGCCATTATGGGACAAGACTCTGGAATGGTGGCCATTATGGGACAAGACTCTGGAATGGCGGCCATGACGGGACGAGACTCTGGAATGGTGGCCATTATGGGACAAGACTCTGGAATGGTGGCCATTATGGGACAAGACTCTGGAATGGTGGCCATTATGGGACAAGACACTGGAATGGTGGCCATTATGGGACAAGACTCTGGAATGGTGGCCATTATGGGACAAGACTCTGGAATGGCGGCCATGACGGGACGAGACTCTGGAATGGCGACCATGACGGGACGAGACTCTGGAATGGCGACCATGACGGGACGAGACTCGGGAATGGCGACCATGATGGGATGGGACAAGACTCTGGAATGGCGGCCATGACGGGACGAGACTCTGGAATGGCGGCCATGACGGGACGAGACTCTGGAATGGCGGCCATGACGGGACGAGACTCTGGAATGGCGGCCATGACGGGACGAGACTCTGGACTTGCGGCCATGACGGGACAAGACTCTGGACTTGCGGCCATGACGGGACAAGACTCTGGACTTGCGGCCATGACATGCTACATTAATTCTCTGTGACTCCCACAGTGAATGTAGAGCCGCTTACCAGAAGTGCATAATCTAGGACAGTGGTCACCAACCTTTTCAAGCCAAAGATCCCTGACCTCAGCCTTGATGAAAGGCAAGATCTACCTATAGATTTTTCATGGCCGATTCAGAGGTTTTTTTTATTTCCGAGACCATCTGTCGTTTTTTTTTATTTATTTTTTATTTAAGCAAATTTATTTGTTATTTATTTGCTCTATAACAGGCCAAACTGACCTTAAAAAAATTGCCATTTGAAATGTGAGGCAACCACTGCATTTTAATTACGAGCCAAACAAAGATACACATATGTAGCATGAGCAGTTGTTTTTTTATTTAAATTATTGCATAATTTCAAGACTTAAGAGTAAATACAGAATGCTCTGACTTTAGCTTTGTGAAATTGTAACATAAGACACACCTGCACAAAACAAAAACAGATGGACTGAAAAAAAAAAATGCTAATTCACTCTCTGACAGTAGGAGGTGCTTATG
>JARQWZ010003594.1:105000-151710 GCA_033150135.1 Gobio occitaniae
AGAGGAGAGGGAGCCAATCAGCAGTAGGGGCGTGTCGACTCAAGAAGGGAGAGGAAAGAGAGGGAGCCAATCAGCAGTAGGGGGCGTGTCGAATGAAGGAGGGTGAGGAGAGGGAGCCAATTTTTTGGGGGCGGAGCAATGAAGGGATTTCTCAGAAATCACTTACTGCACCTTTAACATGCATTTCTCTATATAGGTGCACATTCACTATATACTGTGATGAGAACGAGTCAGTGACAGCTTGCAACCGACACTCTAAGCATTAGTTAAAATATACATTAGAACATTCGTTTATTAATAAATTATTAAAATGTTCAATGACTAATGGCTTAAAAGGGTGGTTCCGTGTTTTTTTTCTAGGCTTGGTTGTGTTTATGGGGTGCAGTATAACATGCCTTAATACTTTTTTTTTTTTAAACGGCGTATTTTTCTTATATTTGACCTTTATTCCACACCGCTGTCTCCACTGTCCTTTGAACGGCTCGTTTGCTTCCTGCTTCTGTGAAGCCCATCGCTCCGAAAAACACAATGGTCTTAGATTGTTTAGATGGCCAGATGTAGTTTGTAGTTGTGCAACAGCTCTCTCTCTTTCATAATGACTGACGTGGCCTCGCCCACTTTGTTGTGTGTTCGCGGGGGCAGTGTTTATGTTAATAGCAGGTGTTTATGATGTCACCAACCCGGGAAGAAGCTTGTTGTAGTCCAAACCGGCCATTTTTGTAGGCAATAAACTGCCATAACTTTAAAAGACAATATCTCCGTTTGCATTGAACTTTCAGCGCTGTAACTTTGCAGATCCTGTTTATGCTCAAGCAGCAACATTACACACTAACTAAAGTTAAAAAAGTGAAATCGCATGCAACCACCCCTTTAAATGAACGACTTTAGCCATGGGCAGCCCTACTTCTTTCAGTTGTGCGTTGGTGCAGGTTTGTTGCATTAGCCGCTTTATTTCTGTGTCCGTTCAGCTCCTGTCAGAGCAGAGAAACTGTGTGTTTTTATATCCAGCTGTCTGTCAGATGTTGACTGATGGCCTGACATGTGTATGTGTCCTGAGACCGAGCTCACTCAGGCCTTTCGCCGTAAATAAACACAAGCGAGCCTCTCGTGAAGGTCGTCGGCCGGGGTCTCACCTCATAAATTCGCAGACACTTTTACAAATAAGGGAAGCTCGTGCTTTCATGGCGGCGGGGGCGCTTTGCATGTCTCCTCTCATTCTGGCTGTTTACGGACCTTCAGGACACTCGAAAGAGTCATCAGTGCATGTCTGGATCACAACACGCCGCTCCATATCCGCTCGCATCATTCCAGGCAAGTGTCAGCATGGCGGGATGCCGATTGCGTCACGCAGAGTCTGCAACCTAAACCTGGACGTAATTACAGTGTACAGTTCCAGATGGAGGAAGGGTTAGCCAGTTCTGAAGTTTGCTGCATCGCAGACAGACCTTGAGCGCCACGTTTTTACAATGTTATGTTGTGCAAAACGCGATTGCAATGGTCAAACACGCCCATCTAATGCATGTTTACATAGAAAAACAAGGGAAAATGTGGAATATGGGATGCAAAAACGCGTTTTGTGTGAACGTCCCTTAATGCACATTGCGGTGTCTTTGTGATTTTGCATTAAAAAAATACTCCCTGTGCATATTAAGTAGCTCAAACAGTAGTTTCTAGATATGTAAAGCCATAGGTTTGATTCCCAGCCCCAGGCAATGCATTCTTTTTGTCAAATGTACACCTTGAATGCAATGCACGTCACTTCTGGATGTAAATGTCATAAATGTACATGTAAACAAGTTTCCTTTTCAATGAAAGTCACTGTTTTTCAGTGTTGTTTGTCACATTCCGCATGGCATTTTTCTCTTGAATATCCAAAATTGGTTGTGAGTGCCGGTTTTAGAGAAGAAATGCTTTTGAAAGCATGTTTTTTTATTTTTTTATTTGACCAATTATCATGTTTCAGACAGTCAAGCACTCAGAACTCATTGAATCAGACGGGACTGAAGTGGTCAGAGAGTCTATTTGTGCTGTGGTAGAGGACATAACGACATCTGATGAGTGAGTGTGTGAACGTGAAGTTGTGAATCATTATAATTACTCATCTTTTGTAAAGGAAAAAAAGTTAAGAGGTGGAGCTTGTTGATAAGTGTGTAGTTCTTCTGAACATTTTATATAGTATTAAAATTGCTCCTTTGCCTTTTTGGAGTATAATGCATTTTTTTTTCTGTCAGTTTATGTTTATTCCCAAGAGACGTATTGGAGAAAAACATGATGTAAATTTAGTGTAGGGCCGCACAATTGTATTATTATTAATAATAATAATAACAATTATCATTAGTACACTCTAAAAAAAAAGTCTCGTAATCATAAGGGAACCTTTTTTAGTGCTATATAGCACCAATTTTGGTGCTTCAGTGGTTCTTCAGAGGTGCTATATAGCACCTTAGTCAAAGAACCGGTGAAGAACCTCTGAAGAACCGGTGAAGAACCTCTGAAGAACGCGCTGAAGAACCACTGAAGCACAAAAAATGGTGCTATATAGTACTAAAAAAGGTTCCCCTATGATTACGAGGCAAGAACTATTTTTTGGTGCCATATAGAACCTTTTTTTTTTTTGAGTGTAGTAGTATTAAATAAAAATACAAACATGCACAATAAAAAAGAAAAACAAATATTAGTTTTGTAATAATACTGTAAAATTAAAAAATGTATTATTCAATAAAAATTATAAAATAATTGGCCAATATGTTGTGATTATAAATCAATATTGCTATAAAACAATACAATATATAACAAACAATAATAATAATATAAAATTATTTCCATTTTTATTAAAATAAATTGCTGTGCTTGATTGTAGAGCTGCACAATTTGGCCAACATGTTCTGATTTTATATCAATATAGATATAATATTATTACTATTTAAAATAGAAATATAAACTTGCTAAATTAAAACAAGATATATTAATATTGTAATTAATACTGTAAACTATAAAAATAATATAATAATAATATCACAATTTGGCCATTTGATTCTTTAAAAAGAGTATTTAATTATAATAATTATTATTATTGTTTTATCTTACATTACACATGTAAAATTACAGTTCTAATATTTAAGGCTGTCTTAATTTCATGTTTTATTTTGACAGAAAACCGTCAGAAGCCCTTAAAGCTTTTCTTTTGCTGATTAGCACTTTGGGAAGATGGTTTTACTCATACATTTATTGATTTAGCTATGATGCAGCTATGAATCGTGCAGCCCTACTTTAGTGCATCATGCCTTTGTTTGGAGGGTTTGTGATAGAGTGTCTGTAATGAATGGTCCACTGGAGGCAAGCTTTTAGGAACCCAAGTGCAGTTTGTTATAAATCAAAAGTGAGCAAACCATAAACAGATACAAAACGAACGATGACCTTGACTTGAAACAGACCTGACTTGACCTGACTTGAAACAGACTTGGCTTGACTTTACTTGAAACAGGCTTGACTTGACTTGAAACAAGCTTGACCTGACTTGAAACAGACTCGACTTGAACTGACTTGAAACAGGCTTGACTTGACTTGAAACAGACTTGATCTGACTTGAAACAGACTTGCAACCGGCTTGACTTGAAACAGACAGACTTGACTTGAAACAGACTTGACCTGACTTGAAACAGACTTGACTTGAAACAGACTTGATCTGACTTGAAAAAGACTTGAAACCGGCTTGACTTGAAACAGACAGACTTGACTTGAACCAGACTTGACCTGACTTGAAACAGACTTGACTTGAAACAGACAGACCTGACTTGAAACAGACTTGAAACTTGACTTGACTTAAAACAGACTTGAAACTTGACCTGACTTGAAACTTGATTTGAAACAAAACTTGAAACTTTACTAAACAGATTTGACCTGACTTGAAAAAGACTTGACCTGACTTGAAACAGGGCTCGTCTTGAAACAGACTTGACCCAACTTGACTTGAAACAGACTTGGCTTGACTTTTACTTGAAACAGGCTTGACTTGACTTGAAACAGGCTCGTCTTGAAGCAGACTTGACCTGACTTGACTTGAAACAGACTTGACTTGAACTGACCTGCAACAGGCTTGACTTGACTTGAAACAGGCTTGGCTTGACTTTACTTGAAACAGGCTTGACCTGACTTGACTTGAAACAGGTTTGACCTGACTTGAAACAGACTTGACTTGAAACAGGCTTGACCTGACTTGAAACAGACTTGACTTGAACTGACTTGAAGCAGGCTTGGCTTGACTTGACTTGACTTGAAACAGACTTGACTTAAACTGACTTGAAACAGACCTTGACTTTACTTGAAACAGGCTTGACTTGACTTGAAACAGGCTTGGCTTGACTTTACTTGAAACAGGCTTGGCCTGACTTTACTTGAAACAGGCTTGACTTGACTTGAAACAAGCTTGACCTGACTTAAAACAGACAGACTTGACTTGAAACAGACTTGACTTGACTTGAAACAGACTTGATCTGACTTGAAACAGACTTGAAACCGGCTTGACTTTAAACAGACTTGACCTGACTTGAAACAGACTTGACCTGACTTGAAACAGACTTTAAACAGACTTGACTTGAAACAGACAGACCTGACTTGAAACAGACTTGAAACTTGACTTGACTTGAAACAGACTTGAAACCCGACCTGACTTGAAACTTGACTTGAAAAAAACTTGAAACTTTACTTGAAAACAGATTTGACCTGACTTGAAAAAAGACTTGACCTGACTTGAAACAGGCTCGTCTTGAAACAGACTTGACCTGACTTGAATCAGACTTGACTTGAAACAGGCTTGATTTGACTTGAAACAGACTTGACCTGACTTGAAACAGACTTGACCTTGAAACAGACTTGAAACAGATTTGACCTGACTTGAAACAGACTCGACTTGAAACAGTCTTTATCTTGAAAGAGACTTGACCTGACTTGAAACAGACTCGACTTGAAACTGACTTGACTTGAAACTGACTTGAAACTTGACTTGAAACAGACTTGACCTGACTTGAAACAGACTTGACTTGAAACAGACTTGACCTGACTTGAAACAGACTTGACTTGAAACAGACTTGACTTGAAACAGACTTGACCTGACTTGAAACAGACTTGACTTGAAACAGAATTGACCTGACTTGAAACAGACTCGACTTGAAACAGACTTGACTTGAAACAGACTTCACCTGACTTGAAACAGACTTGACTTGAAACAGACTCGACTTGAAACAGACTTGACCTGACTTGAAACAGACTCGACTTGAAACAGACTCGACTTGAAACAGGTTTGACTTGAAACAGACTTGACTTGAAACAGACTTGACCTGACTTGAAACAGACTCGACCTGACTTGAAACATACTCGACTTGAAACAGACTTGACCTGACTTGAAACAGAATTGACTTGAAACAGACTCGACTTGAAACAGGTTTGACTTGAAACAGACTTGACTTGAAACAGACTTGACCTGACTTGAAACAGACTTGACCTGACTTGAAACAGACTCGACTTGAAACAGACTTGACCTGACTTGAAACAGAATTGACTTGAAACAGACTTGACTTGAAACAGATAGGGATGGCTGATGCGAAACTGACGTATCGGCGCTTTATCGAGATCCCAAAGCGCAAATGTTTCGAAACACTGCTCCGAACTGTGATACGAAACACCCATGTCACGTGACTATGGCTAAATGAAGCTTCAAGTGTTTCATCAGATGGCGCCTGTCGAAACTGCGTTTTATTGAAAGGGGCAGGGACAAACCACACAGTCACACATCTGTATGAACCTAATTCCCCACAGTTTAAAAGTAAAGTTAATCCATCTTCACCTCATGGGTTCTTGTGAGATGAGAGAGATTTTGTGATAGCAGTGATTTTCCCTCATTTGTATGTCTGGCATACAGCAGAGCAAAATATTGTATTTTTGATTAAAAATGTTATGTGACACATTGTGGCTCCTTTTCATGGCCCCCAAAAAACCCTATAGTTTTTCACAATGAGGAGGCTACAGGTTACAAAACCAAGATCATGTAGTTGTCAGTCAGATGTTAAAAACACATTTTTTTTTTTTTACATGGATCATTGTCAAGGTTATTTCAGATCAACATATGCAAGTGACCACTAGGTGTCGCCATAGAGATGGGTGTCAGATTGATTCGAAGCAATATGGCGCATTTGCTTCAACTGTTTCAGTGCTTCACGAAGCCTCGGTCTGCCCTTCACTACTTGAAACAGACTTGACTGGAAAGAGAACTCACCAACAGTAGTTACAGGTAACAATACTCGACAAGGGAAGAAGGCAAACATGATGACTTAAATACACAAAGACTAATGGCTAAACAAGACACACCTGTGAACAATCAAGACGATGAACCAATGACAGAACTAAACTAAGAACCCAGATGACTAAATTAACCAATGAGAACATGAGACTAGGGAAGCACATGACATGATCGCATGAGGGCACAATGGAATCACATGACAAACCAGGAAACAAGACAATGGGAGAACAAGATGAGAACAACACACTAGACATTACAGTGTCATTGTGTTCTTGTTTATTTTTGTATTTATTGTCTTTGTGTCGGTTCTTTCCTCAGTAAAACTGTAGATCTTGAGTGGTGTTATTGCAGGTGTGCTGTGAAGGTAACTCCAGACGGTTTAACCCTAACTTGTTCCTTCAGCGCGATCCTCAACTCTCACACGGGCCAAACCAGCATGAGGCTCGAAAACAGGCCAGCCGTGTGTTTAACCAGCGTGCGTGTGTAAACTCTGTGACCCCGGCAAGTGTTTGTCAAGTGTCTCTCCTGATATATGGAAAACATATCAGCGCTGTTTTCCTCTGCGCTCAAACCTGAGACGCTACAGCAGCGGCTGATCCAGAGTTCTGCTTAAGGTCCATTAACTGTGTGTCACGCGTCAGACGTTGAACATGCTTTTGTAGGTCAGACATTTTTGGCATTGCATAATAACAAACTGTGGTGAAGTGTGCCTTTCTGAAGAACAGAGGTGGACAGTAACGAAGTACATTTACTTGAGTACTGTACTTAAGTACACTTTTTGAGTATCTGTGCTTTACTGAAGTATTATTTTTTAGGGAAACTTTTACTTTAACTTCACTACATTTGAAAGACAAATATCGTACTTTTTACTCCACTACATTTCTATCAAGGTCCTCGAAGTCAAAAGTCGTTTCTGTAGCAGCTTTGCAAGTCAGTGGATGAATTTTTTTTTGTTGCAAAATGTAAATGTCTGGGAGAAAGAGAAGCATAGACATATGGATGAATCTGAAAAAGCCTGATGAACGAGCTCAGTTCAGTCTGGTTTTTGTGCCTCTCAGATGCCAGAGCACGAGTACTGAATAGAGCTTTCTTTTGTGTTTTTTTCCACACTTTAACAGACAAATACACACAAAATGTCAATTTTCATTTTGGAAAGTATTCACGTAAACAAAGTTGATTATGTCTTAAGTGAGAGTAAACAGTTGGGGAAATATCGGATGTGTATCAGTGTGTAGGATTTGTGCATTCTGCCTTAAAGTGACAGCAGCTTTGTAACTTTAAAGTTTTTAAATTAGTTGAAGGTGGTCGTATGCTAGCATGTCAGATGGAGCATCACTGACTGGCTTGAACCACCGTGATGGCTATAGCGTGTATTTATACAACAATGCAACAATAATAAAATAATGCATTGACATAAAAAAGGAAATTTACTTTTGATACTTAAGTACTTTGAAAAGCAAGTACTTCTGTACTTTTACTTAAGTAAAAATAGTTTTTCACTTGTAACAGAGTAATATTTGACCAGTAGTACTTTTACTTTCACTCGAGTAATGGAGTTGTGTACTTTGTCCACCTCTGCTGAAGAAGAGGTTGCCACTGATCAAATGAATTCACACTTCACTGAGCTCAGTCATCCCTTGTTTTTCCCGTTTTATTGTGGCTTTCCCTTATGTGTCCTTTCAGCACTTTGGGAAGTTAAAGCCAGAAAAACATTTGTTTCACAACACAAGAAAACAATTCAGTTACTTGCTGTTTCTTTGTTAAATTTGTGAAATTTACCAGAAATCTCTGAGTTGAAATAGTTTCAAAGTAAATCCTACCTACAGTTATTTTAAACTGAAATCATATTTCACTGTTTTTACAGTGTTTTTGATCAAACAAATGCAGCCTTGGTGAGCCGAAGAGACTGTAACATTAAAGGAACACGCCACTATTTTTGCAAATAGGCTAATTTTCCGTCTCCTCTAGAGTTAAACAGTTGAGTTTGACCGTTCTGGAATCCATTCAGCCGATCTCCGGGTCTGGCGGGAGCACTTTTAGCATAGCTTAGCATAGATCATTGAATCTGATTAGACCGTTAGCATCTTGCTCAAAAATTATATTTTCGATATTTTTCCTATTTAAAACTTGGCAGGAACTATACTCTCATTCCTGCGTAATAATCAAGAGCTGTGAGCCGCCCCATGAGTGCAGCGGCGCAATGATATTACACTAAGATGACCAGACGTCCCCGTTTTCTGGGCACAGTCCCGGTTTTTGGTGTTCTGTCCCCGACTGGAGCTGTCCCCGTTTACCCCGTGTGTGTGTGTGTGTGTGTGTGTGTGTGTGTGTGTGATTGAGTGAGTGAGTGAGAGAGTGTATGTGCGTGCATGCGTGTGTGTGTGTGTGTGTGTGTGTGTGAGTGAGGGTGTGTGTGTGTGTGTGTGTGTGTGTGTGTGTGTGTGTGTGTGTGTGTGTGTGTGTGTGTGTGTGTGAGTGAGTGAGTGAGTGAGTGAGTGAATGAGTGAGAGAGTGTATGTGCGTGTGTCTGTGTGTGTGTGTGTGTGTGTGTGTGTGTGTGAGTGAGTGAGTGAGGGTGTGAGTGAGTGTGTGTGTGTGTGTGTGAGTGAATGAGTGAGTGAGTGAGTGAGTGAGAGAGTGTATGTGCGTGTGTGTGTGTGTGTGTGTGTGAGTGAGTGAGTTAGTGAGTGTGAGTGTGAGTGTGAGTGTGAGTGTGTGTGTGTGTGTGTGTGTGTGTGTGTGTGTGTGTGAGTGAGTGTGTGAGTGAGTGAGTGAGTGTGTGTGTGTGTGTGTGTGAGAGAGAGAGATAGAGAGAGAGAGAGAGAGAGAGAGAGAGAGATTGTGTGTAGTGTGTGTTTGAGTGTGTGTGTCTGTTTTGTGCTCTTGATGTTTTAGAGGGTAATCTTTCTAGCTGTCCATTTCTTTACTGCATTTTGGCTAAATTATAGATTTTATTTCACACATTTGCAAAAACTTGCATTGTTTTACAGTCACACCAGTTCATATGTGTGTCTGTGGTGTGTGTGTGTGTGTGTGTGTCTGTGGTGTGTGTGTGTGTGTGTGTGTGTGTCTGTGGTGGGCATGTTTTTGTGAAATATCAGGACACAAATGTGTATAATGACATGGGTATTACAAAAAGAGGGTGAAATATGAGGACGTTCCCCATGTCCTCACTTTTCAAAATGCTTATAAATCACACAGAACAAGTTTTTTTTCACAGAAAGTGAACTGCACAGTCTCCTGTGAGGGCTAGGTTTAGGGGTAGGGGCAGTGTGTGTGTGTGTGTGTGTGTGTGTGTGATGGGTAGGTTTAGGGGCAGTGTAAGGGGATAGAAAATACGGTTTGTACGGTATAAAAACCATTACGCCTATGGAATGTCCTCACATTTCACAAAAACAAACATGTGTGTGTGTGTGTGTGTGTGTGTGTGTGTGTGTGTGTGTGTGTGTGTCTATTTCCCATTCATTTCCTATGGTGGTCATGTTTGACCACAAACAACACAAGTGTGACTATTTTTTTCATGACCATTTGTCTTTTTTAAAAAAAAAAAGTGTGGTCATGTAGCAACTTCTGCAAAAGTCACTGAGTATCCAGTCCAATGAAGTAGCAATAAAAAAAAATAAAAAAAAATTGGTCTAAAATGACGAACAACACCAGAGGGTTAAACTATTTTCAGTAGAGACAGAAATGATACTGTGGCGGAAAAATCAGTTCATATTGTAGCAATGAATTAAAAAATAATAACGGAGCTGCTGGTCAGGCGTGTGGATGTGCTGATCACTGACAGCAGGTTCTGTGCGGTTATTAAAGCTTTCTGTGCAATAGTACAGGAGTGATTTGACTTATAATAACTGTCCATCTGGAAGATGTGTCTCTGTTTGATCAGTGTGTGGATTGGAGGAAGCAGCAGCTGTCACACACACACCGATATCAAACATCTGGAGAGAGACAAACACATTCTAGAGTTTTACATTTACGCATTTATCCAAAGCGACGCATTACAGACAATCCCCCTGGAGCATCATGGGGTAAACGTACAGCTCGTTCAAAACAACCCGCATATATATTGCGCGCCCAATCAACATACAACAGCTGCTGATTATAGGAGCAATCGTGTAGTGTTTATTTTCACCAGCAGATGGCGCTTGAGATACACTGACTCCCCTTGGTCGTGCGCGCCGTTACTACACTCTTAAAAATAAAGGTTCTTTGCAAGGTGTGTGGGTCCATGAAGAATCGTAAATATCCAAAGAACCCTTCCATTGCACAAAAGGTTCTTTAAAGCAAAGAAAGGTTCTTTAGACTATAAAATGGTTTGAAAAAAATGGTCCTTTCCCAAAACGGTTCTTCAGGAAACCAACAATGGTTCTTCTATGGCATCGCAGTGAAAACCTCTTTTTGGTTGTTCCTGGCACCTTTATTTTTAAGAGTGTACTTCGTGAAGAACGTAGCCTAACCGAGAGCAGAGCGCCATTATCGTCAAATATCAAAATAAACATCGTTATCGCTTTCAAGGTAGTAACATACTAACTATTCAAGTTAAATTAAAGTAATACTGTTTGCATGTGCTTTATAACAGAGTTTACAACAGGGTGCGAGATTGTTTTGTCCCCAAAAGTTACGCAGTCACAAAGCAGTGATTACCAAACATCTGAACTGTAAAAAAACCTAAACAATTACACTTGCAACAAATACATGTGCACAATACACATACTTTCTGCTTAAAATAAGCCTAAAATGCAAAATGACAAGACCAATTAAAGGTAGTAAGAGTTATTTTCAAGCACAAACGTAACAAAACATTTGAAGTGTAAAAAAAAGTAATTTATATAGTATAAACTTGTGAAAATTAAAATATTAAATACAATTATAAAATTATTATTTATGTTGTTTTATTTTTGTAATGTTTTTTGTTAAGTCATGTTATAATATTGCTTGTTATTTACAATGGTTACTGTAAACTTTTTTAGTTTTTTGCGGGTGCGTTGAATTGTATTAAATCCAGACCAAAAATCCTAATAATCAAACTAAATCATAATAATTATTAATTTTAATAATATTAAAGGGAGCCCACAACAACAAAATCATTCAAAAATGTATTGCCCCTGTTTTTTTAATTAAAAGATAATAACAAATGAAATTTTTGTGACATTTTGACCACTGAAATAGGAAATCGGCCTAGAAAATCCGAACTTCTCATTTTAGTATGAACTGAATAAGAAAACTGAGCGTGCGTGCGTATGTGTGTGTGTGTGTGTGTGTGTGTGTGAGAGAGTGTGTATTTGTGTGTGTGTGATGTCCGCACTGTAGCGCATCCTTGTGGTGACACTGAGAATGCAGTGTGTGTTGTGATGGATTTCAGGACACACGAGCATGGGAATTTGCTTCTCGAAGCGTTTGGCAGTCGTGTCGGGTGGTCTGGCGTGTGTGTGTGTGTGTGTGTGTGTGTGTGTGTGTGTGTTGTAAGCGGCGGTCGGAATAATGTTCCACTGAAAACCTCTCTACAGTTTCCAGCTGTGTTTATCAGGCTGTATTTCACGTCACACTTATATGTTATATTACTGTACAGTTCACACACCTGCAGGACGTCAGCGCTCATTCACGGAGAGACGGAACAAACACACTGCCTTTGCATTTGTGTAATAAAGTTCTTTGTGTGTGTCGGCGCATTGGCGTGCATCACTCATATTTTCTTTAGATATTAAAAATATAATTTTATTAGTGCTGCTTATTTAATAAGTGTTATACCCTAAACGTGGACAGTTTGTACCTTAAATGCTGGTAATATGGTAATAGCCTACTATGGTATTGAAATCATGTACACATTGGAGTAATTACAATTTATTTTAATGTTTAATGTCTCTTCTGCTCACCAAAGCTGCATTTATTTGATCTAAAATACAGTAAAATCAGTAAAATTGTGAAATATTATTCCAGTGTAGATCATCTGTTCTCTATGTGAATATACAGTAAAGTGTCATTTATTCCAGTGATCAAATCATCATTACTCCAGTCTTCAGAGTCACATGACCCTTCACTAATCACTCTCATATGAGGATCTGATGATCATTTATTATTGATTATATACATTTATTTATTTCTCTCTTGACTGTGATTTCTTGTAATTTTTTGACTGTAGTCATTTTGTAATTTACAGTTTTTCTCAATTGCTAAAACACTAAACCCTATTGTCTGAACCAAATGCTCAGTTGCCTGAACCCACTGATTGAATCAATCACTCTTTTGGCAAAACCATAAGCACTTTTCACCTGTTTAGACACAACTTGCCAACACATTTTCATTGTGATGCACCCGTGCTGCAAAATGGTGAGCACAGGTGACAAAAGTCAAACACAATTACAGTTTTTTACGATTGTTTACACACTAAAATTAAAATTTCCACACAATTAGCAAAACTTTCCTCCAATGAGCAAAACACCTCCACAGATTTGCAAAACATTACACACAGTGATTTGTAAAACTCTACACACATTTTCACACCTTAGACACAGATAAGGATTGTGAGGTTACTTCCTTGTAATTACAAAGCACTGGATTGCCAATGACCACACTAATGAACGAATTGGATAAACACATCTACCAGGTGTGGAAGCACACATGAGCTCATTTGAAAACGCAGCACTCAGGTGTGCTATAAAAGGCAGCAGGTGAGTTCACCTGTCTTCAACAAAAATGGAAGGAGTTAGAAGAAGAAGAAGAGTGAGAATGAGAGGGGGAGCTCAAAGAGGAGATGAAGGAGGTAGAGGTAGAGGAAGAGGAAGAGGAGGAGGAGGAGGAGGAGGAGGAGGAGGAGGAGGAGGAGGAAGAGGAAGAGGTAGAGGTAGAGGAAGAGGAAGAGGAGGAGGAGGAGGAGGAGGAGGTAGAGGTAGAGGTAGAGGAGGAGGAGGAAGAGGAGGAGGAGGTAGAGGAGGACACCTAGGTAGAGGAAGAGGTAGAGAAGGACTTGAACAGGTGATAGAACCTGAACAAAGAAGACGAGGACCAAATTTGACTCGAGAAATCCGTGCAACACTTATTGACCATGTTATCAACCATGGACTGACACTGATGGAAGCTGGACAAAGAGTTCAACCAAATCTCAGCAGAAATACTGTTGCGTCAGTAATTCGGACATTTCATCGACAAAACAGGTAAGCTAACCACACAGTATACATTGAAACTGAAGCTTGTATAATCAATATTGTTTACTGTGACATTTGACAGTATATTTGATTATTTATATATATATATATATATATATCTTTTCTTTTTTTTTTTTCCATAGGCTTGAGGGTCGAGGACACCGAGGTGGAAGGGACCCTATGTTTAGTCGTGCACAAGAGGCCGCCATTGTGAACATGGTTTTGGCCAATAATTGTATCAGGCTACGAGAAATCCAAGCCAATATCATCAATGATGACAATATTTTCAATAACATCCAACGAGTCTCTCTGTCAACATTAGGTCGAATCCTAAAGCAAAATCAAATAAACATGAAGCAACTGTATCGGGTACCATTTGACAGAAATTCAGAGAGAGTGAAACATCTGCGCAATGAGTATGTGGAGGTTTGCATTGTTCATCTGACTATGGTGTGGTATCATGCACTGCTCATAATGTTCTGTCACAAAAAACATACTGTGCTATAGATATTGAATAGCATCCTATTTTCTTTAATGTTTTCTGAGAGTCTTGCAAATGGATGCTGCTGAAATTCAACATGAATTTATATATGTGGATGAGGCTGGATTTAACCTTGCAAAAACAAGAAGAAGAGGGAGAAATGTAATTGGGCACAGGGCAATCAGCAATGTGCCCGGGCAGCGAGGGGGTAACATCAGCCTTTGTGCTGCGATCACACAAAATGGGGTCCTCCACCACCATGCAAATCTGGGACCCTATAATGCAAATCTGGGACCCTATAATGCAAATCTGGGACCCTATAATGCAAATCTGGGACCCTATAATGCAAATCTGGGACCCTATAATGCAAATCTGATACTTGCATTTCTTGACCGATTGCATGAGATTGTCACAGCATTACACCAAGTGGACCAGATGTGGGACAATGTCTCATTTCATCGGGCTGCTCTGGTCCAGAACTGGTTCCATGATCACCCTGATTTTGAAGTTTTATACCTTCCCCCATACTCCCCCTTCCTGAATCCTATAGAAGAATGTTTTTCAGCGTGGCGGTGGAAGGTATATGACCTGTGGCCTTATGACCGTTTGCCCCTCATTCAGGCCATGGAACAGGCATGTGATCTTATTGAAGCAGCTTCAGTGCAGGGGTGGATTCGTCACACAAGGCGATTCTTCCAACGGTGCCTTGCCAATGAAGACACAGCCTGTGATGTTGATGAAATCTTATGGCCTGATCCAGCCAGACGGAGAGATGGATAGCTGCAGTATTCTTGTTGCTTTGAGTTTTCTTTCATTTCTGTTTACTTTTACTTTACTTTTCTTCAGAGTCAAAGTGTATGTACTGTAATTCATGCAGTAATTTTTATTTGTCTATAGATTTTATTTGTTTACAGTAATTGATATCATTGTTGGTTGATTACTGTAACTTACAATACTGTAAGTATTGAAATAAATACTTGAAATATTCAGTCTGCAGCATCAGTGTTGTGCAGTGCAGTAAGGTTATAGTAGGCCTACAGTATTTGTCTACATTCTCCTATCTCAAAACAAATCATGATTAATGTTGTGAGTTTCTCACTATTTTTTGTCACCTAAATTATCTCTTACATACAGTAAGAATGTCTGGCTAAAAATCTTTTTTTTTTTTTTTACAGATGTGTTTTTTATTTATCACAGCAGTGTGAAACTGGCTGCAATAGTGTATGATCATTGATGACTGTGTTGGTTAAATGAAAACAAATAGCATTTTCACAAATATGTGTATATGTTTTGACTGAAGTGTGTCATTTTGCAAACAATCTAGGAATTTTGCTAATTGAGTGTGGTGTTTGGATAATTGTGATTATATTTTGACAAAAAGAACTGTTTTCAAAATTGCGTGAAAAAAACTGTAAAGCACAGATGTCACCACTTGAACACAACAACTCAAAATTGATCACACTTGTGGCTAATGATGTGAGGGAACATATACAGTCAGCAGTTCAGAGAGCACTGGTTTGTGAGGCCCTACAATGGAGAGAAATCTGAGAGGAAGAGTCCGTGTGAGAGGAGGTCAAGGAGGTCGAGGTGATCAGCGAAGACAAAGAACAGTAATATCTGATGAAATTAGAGCTACTGTAATTGACCATGTTCTTGTCCATGGTATGAGCATGAGGGAGGCTGGACAAAGGGGACAACCAAACATAGATTAACTGTGTCCACCATAATCCAAAGATTTAGAGAAGAGAACAGGTAATTACCTTTTTTTGACATTATAGTACAGTATGTAAATGTTGAAAGCAATTACTGTATGACATTTACTGTACAATTACAGTTTTTCTCGATTGCTAAGACACATTTCTTGAAAGCTGCTCTCCTTTTCTCTAAACTGTGAACACAAAACCCAATTTTCAAGCTACATTCACAAAACCTCAGACTCTTCTTGCAAAACCAAACTTTCACCTCAAAACAGTTCAATCTGTGCTCAAAACTGAACTATGTTGTCAAATCGTGCCCCGCGTCAATCAAAATTAAAAACACTACTGAACAGTCACTAAACACTACATAGAAAAATAGAAAACACAATACTCAGGACATGAAGCTGGAGAAATACATGTTTATTGTTCACTGTAGGCTAAATGCATGTTGCAAAACAAAAAAAACCTGTTCATTTAGCACTTGTACAAAAAGACAAAACAGAAATCTTATGCGTTTGCCACTTGTGTACAGTAAGCCCATGTGAAAATAAAGTACAAAAATACACATGGAATACTTGGCCTATGAACAGTTAGACCAACCCTCCATTACAATACTACTGTATATCGGTACAGTGATGTACTGAAACATATATTTACTTACAGTATACTGTGGTACAGTATATAGTATGTCATACAGTAATTGCTGTCAACATTTACATACTGTACTATAATGTCAAAAAAAGGTAATTACCTGTTCTCTTGGACACAGTGGACACAGTGAATCTACTGATGTTTGGTTGTACCCTTTGTCCAGCCTCCCTCATGCTCATACCATGGACAAGAACATGGTCAATTACAGTAGCTCTGATTTCATCAGGAATTACTGTTCTTTGTCTTCGCTGATCACCTCGACCTCCTCGACCTCCTCTCACACGAACTCTTCCTCTCAGATTTCTCTCCATTGTAGGGCCTCACAAACCAGTGCTCTCTGAACTGGCTGACTGTATATGTTCCCTCACATCATTAGCCACAAGTGTGATCAATTTTGAGTTGTTGTGTTCAAGTGGTGACATCTGTGCTTTAATTGTGTTTGACTTTTGTCACCTGTGCTCACCATTTTGCAGCACGGGTGCATCACAATGAAAATGTGTTGGCAAGTTGTGTCTAAACAGGTGAAAAGTGCTTATGGTTTTGCCAAAAGAGTGATTGATTCAATCAGTGGGTTCAGGCAACTGAGCATTTGGTTCAGACAATAGGGTTTAGTGTTTTAGCAATTGAGAAAAACTGTAATGTATGCACATACTGTACCACAGTATACTGTAAGTAAATAAATGTTTCAGTACATCACTGTACCATATACTGTAGTATTGTAATGGAGGATTGGTCTAACTGTTTGTAGGCCTAATATTCCATGTATATTTTTGTACTTTATTTTCACATGGGCTTACTGTACACAAGTGGCAAACGCATAAGATTTATGTTTTGTCTTTTTGTAGAAGTGCTAAATGCACAGGTTTTTTTTGTTTTGCAACATGCATTTAGCCTACAGTGAACAATAAACATGTATTTCTCCAGCTTCATGTCCTGAGCATTGTGTTTTCTATTTTTCTACGTAGTGTTTAGTGACTGTTCAGTAGTGTTTTTAATATTGATTGACGCGGGGCACGATTTGACAACATAGTTCAGTTTTGAGCACAGATTGAACTGTTTTGAGGTGAAAGTTTGGTTTTGCAAGAAGAGTCTGAGGTTTTGTGAATGTAGCTTTAAAATTGGGTTTTGTGTTCACAGTTTAGAGAAAAGGAGAGCAGCTTTCAAGAAATGTGTCTTAGCAATCGAGAAAAACTCGTTTTTTTTCGTTCTTTAATAAAAAATAAAAAAAATCATCAAACTCAAGCATGTTTTTCGTGTTTATGGATATCATCCTTAGTGTTCAGTCAGTATTAAAATGGGTCGTAAACTGTGTTTGACTTTGACTTTAAGTGTTTGCAGAGTTTATATGTTGAGTTTCTCATGCTTCAGATTTCGTCTGACGGTTTTTCCCTGGTTTTCTGTGTCCGCAGGTCGATGAAATCTACCACGACGAGTCTCTGGGAACCAACATCAACATCGTGCTGGTCCGAATGATCCTGGTGGGATATCGTCAGGTGAGCTGAGCACAAACGCTTCCTCAACCCTCGGGTACTGGTCACTGTTGTGGTGTTTTCCAACAAAAGTTGTTTGTGTGAGTGATTGTGTGTGTGTGAGTGTGTGCGTGAGTGTGTGTGTCAGTGTGTGTGTGAGTGAGTGTGTGTTTGAGTGTGTGTGCATGAGTGAGTGAGTGTGTGTGTGTGTGTGTGTGTTAGTGAGTGTGTGTGTTAGTGAGTGAGTGTGTGAGTGAGTGAGTGTGTGTGTGTGCTATTTGTGTGTGTGTGTGCGTGAGAGTGTGAGAGTGAGTGAGTGAGTGTGTGAGTGAGTGTGTGAGTGAGTGAGTGTGTGTGTGTGCGTGTGTGTGCGTGTATGAGTGAGTGTGTGTGTGTGAGTGTGTGCGTGAGTGAGTGAGTGAGTGTGTGTGTGTGTGTGTGTGTGTGTGTGTGCGTGAGTGTGTGTGTCAGTGTGTGAGTGAGTGTGTGTGTGTGTGTGTGTGTGTGTGAGTGTGTGTGTGCGTGAGTAAGTGAGTGTGTGTGAGTGTGTGAGTCAGTGTGTGAGTTAGTGTGTGTGTGAGTGTGTGCGTGAGTGAGTGTGTGTGTGTGTGTGTGTGTGTGTGTGTGTGTGAGTGTGTGAGTGTGTGTGCGTGAGTGAGTGAGTGTGTGTGTGCGTGAGTGTGTGTGTCAGTGTGTGAGTGAGTGAGTGAGTGAGTGAGTGTGTGTGTGTGTGTGTGTGTGTGCGTGTGTGTGTGTGTGTGCGTGTGTGTGCGTGTGTGTGTGTGTGTGTGTGTGTGTGTGTGTTCGTGTGTGTGTGTGTGTGTGTGTGTGTGTGTGTGTCTGTCTGTCTGTCTGTGTGTGTGTGTGTGTGTGTGTGTGTGTGTGTGTGTGTGCGCGTGTCTGAGTGCGTGTGTGTGTCTGAGTATGTGTGAGTGTGTGCGTGTGTGTCTGAGTATGTGTGAGTGTGTGTGTGTGTGTGTGTGTGTGTATGTGTGCGTGCGTGGCCTTGTTAGACTCGAGACGCTGCATTCATTCATTACAGCAGATTGACTTTATCTACATGACATTTTAGAGACACACTGCATGTTTTTTTTTGTGTGTACAAGTATTTTTAATTTCCATAGCATTATCGGAGCAGATGGCACTATCATTTATAAACACGGGCACGCATTTCTTCCTGCCCACGTGCAACGCTTCTGTGATTGGATGGAAGTTGAGAGCTGCAAAAGCAACAGTGCTGAAGAATATTAACTGAGGTTCACAACTAGCAAAACACAGGAAATAAGCGTATATATATATTATACACGTTATTGCCAAAAGTGTTGTGACCCCTGCCTTCACACACATGAGCTTTAATGCGGATCCCATTCTCAATCCGTAGGGTTTAATATGGAGTTGCAGCTCTAACAGCTCCAGCTCTTCTGGCTTTCCTCAAGGTTTAGGAGTGTGTTTATGGGGAATCTTCATTAGTGATGTTGGAGAAGGCCTGGCTCTCAGTCTCCGCTCTAATTCATCCCAAAGCTGTTCTATCAGGTTGAGGTCAGGACTCCAGTTCCTCCACACCAAACTCCTCATCATGTCTTTATGGAGACGCTTTGTGCTCTGGTCAGTCATGCTGGGACAGGAAGGGGCCGTCCCCAAACTGATCCCACGAAGTCGGGAGCATGAAATTGTCCAAAATGTCTTGGTGAAGCATTAAGAGTTCCTTTCACTGGAACTAAGGGGCCAGCCCCTGAAAAACAACCCCACCCCATAATCCCTCCTCCACCAAACTTTACACATGGCACAATGCAGTCAGGCAAGTCCCGTTCTCCTGGCGACCGCCAAACCCAGACTCGCCCATGGGATTGTCAGACAGAGAAGCGTGATTGGTCACTCAGAGAACACGTCTCCACTGCTCTAGAGTCCAGTGGCGGCGCACTTTACCCCACTGCATCCCACGCTTTGCATTGCACTTGGTGATGTAAGGCTTGGATGAGCTGCTCGGCCATGGAAACCCATTCCATGAAGCTCTACACACTGTTCTTGAGCTCATCTGAAGGACACAGAAGTTTGGAGGTATTAACTCTGTGCGTGCGTGTGTGTGTGTGTGTTTGTGTTATGATGCTGTGTCTGTTCTGGGTCAGTGACTTCAGCCCGCTGGGGTTTGCTGTGTTTAGTCTGTTGTGTCACAGTGAGTTGTTGGTATATTTTGGAAGCTGAACAGAAAGCCAGTCAGTCATCGAGTTTCAGCTTCGGCTCGGTCTCAGATGGGTTTTTACCGGCGGGTATTCATGCTAAACAAACAGCCAAGTGTCCTTAAATAGCCCGCCGTCCTCCCAGAGGAGCGCTGGAGCTCAGAGACTTCAGCTGACAGGAAAGAGCATCAGCAAACATTGTTGAAAGATTCTCTCAACGTTACAAACAAACGTTAATAAAGCGTTATCTGGTCTTTAATATTCTCAAACTGCTCAAGCGTCAGGGCGCTCACCCTGACTAGTTTCAGACATCTGTGTGATCATGCAGACGTTAGAGGAGTGTGTGGGTGTGGGTGTGTTTGTGTGTGTGTGTGTGTGTCAGATGGTAATGATCACAGACTGCTGGCCAATGTTTGTTTGGATGTTTAGTCTGGTCTGAGCCGCTTCAGGACATCACGTCATCAAAAGTGTACAGATATGCATAATGATTAGTAATAATTCAAAACATTTTGTGGCAGAAATCATGCTGCACGTGTTTAATGTAGTCTGGTTGTAATAAACAGGATAATAATGAAGTGTTAATGTTGCAGAATGTATCCGCTGTAGATAATCATGGTATTGTTCAGATCAGTTTAATAACAGTCAGTGTTGCAAAGTTCATTAATTATGAATTGAGTTCCATTCAGCGATACAGAAGACAATAGTGTCATTATTCTGCAGGTTTCATTAATAATTTCCCGAGCTTTTACCAACAGTTAACTGTGCAGAAGTGCCATAGAGTTTTGGACACACAACCTTTGACACAAAATACATGCAAACAGCAAAATGCCATTTTATTTTTTTATTTTAACTATACACAATTAAATGGTTGGCTGAATTTTCTTTTATATTTTCTTTTATATTTTTTTATTTTATTTTTAATTTAATTTAACTTAGTTTTATTTTAGATTGTTTTGTTTTTATTTTGTTTTTTATTTTTTATTTTTTATTTCATTTTAATTCAATTTAGCTTTATTATATTTTATTTTTAATTTCATTTTCATTTAGTCTAACTTACTTTTTTAATTTCATTTAATTTGTTTTATTAATTTTTTTTTATTTAACTTTATTTTATTTTTAATTTCATTTAATTTTAATTTCATTGTATTTAAATTAACTTTTTTTTGCTTTAAGTTATTTTATTTGTATGTTTTATTTTATTTTATTTAACTTTATTTTATTTTCAATGTAATTTAATGTTTATTTTATTTTATTTTATTTTATTTTATTTTATTTTATTTTATTTTATTTTATTTATTTTATTTTATTTTATTTTATTTTATTTTATTTTATTTTATTTTATTTTATTTTATTTTTTATTTTATTTATTTAATTAAAAAAAATTATTTAATTTAATTTATTTTTTATTTTATTTAACTATTTTTTTATTTTTTTATTTATTTATATATTTATTTCCATTTAACAGACTCTTTTATCCACAAGCCACCAGTATAGCCTCTCTAAAGCCGTCTGTATTAATATGTGTTGTGTGTTCCCAGTCCATCAGCCTGATTGAGCGAGGGAATCCGTCCCGGAGCCTGGAGCAGGTGTGCCGCTGGGCCAACACCCAGCAGAGACTCGACCCCGAGCACGCCGAGCATCACGACCACGCAATCTTCCTCACCAGGCAAGACTTTGGTCCCGCAGGTATGCAAGGTACTGTGTTTCTCTCGATCGAGGCTGTGCAGAGTAAGTGCTTCTTTACGCTTCTGATCTCTAGTGGTTGGCATCGATGCCCAGGACACCGGTCAGGAACGGCCTGAGCATTAAACACCTGACGGTCAGGAATGTCCTGAGCATCAAACACCTGACGGTCAGGAATGTCCTGAGCATCAAACACCTGACGGTCAGGAACGTCCTGAGCATCAAACACCTGACGGTCAGGAACGGCCTGAGCATCAAACACCTGACGGTCAGGAACGTCCTGAGCATCAAACACCTGACGGTCAGGAACGGCCTGAGCATTAAACACCTGACCGTCAGGAACGGCCTGAGCATCAAACACCTGACGGTCAGGAACGGCCTGAGCATCAAACACCTGACGTTCAGGAACGGCCTGAGCATCAAACACCTGACGTTCAGGAACGGCCTGAGCATCAAACACCTGACCGTCAGGAACGGCCTGAGCATCAAACACCTGACGGTCAGGAACGGCCTGAGCATCAAACACCTGACGGTCAGGAACGGCCTGAGCATTAAACACCTGAGGGTCAGGAACGGCCTGAGCATCAAACACCTGACGTTCAGGAACGGCCTGAGCATCAAACACCTGACCGTCAGGAACGGCCTGAGCATCAAACACCTGACGGTCAGGAACGGCCTGAGCATTAAACACCTGACCGTCAGGAACGGCCTGAGCATCAAACACCTGACGGTCAGGAACGGCCTGAGCATCAAACACCTGACGGTCAGGAACGGCCTGAGCATTAAACACCTGACCGTCAGGAACGGCCTGAGCATCAAACACCTGACGGTCAGGAACGGCCTGAGCATTAAACACCTGACGGTCAGGAACGGCCTGAGCATTAAACACCTGACCGTCAGGAACGGCCTGAGCATCAAACACCTGACTGTCAGGAACGGCCTGAGCATTAAACACCTGACGGTCAGGAGCGGCCTGAGCATTAAACACCTGACCGTCAGAAACGGCCTGAGCATTAAACACCTGACCGTCAGGAACGGCCTGAGCATTAAACACCTGACCGTCAGGAAACGGCCTGAGCATTAAACACCTGACCGTCAGGAACGGCCTGAGCATCAAACACCTGACCGTCAGGAACGGCCTGAGCATCAAACACCTGACGGTCAGGAGCGGCCTGAGCATCAAACACCTGACCGTCAGGAACGGCCTGAGCATTAAACACCTGACGGTCAGGAACGGCCTGAGCATCAAACACCTGACCGTCAGGAACGGCCTGAGCATCAAACACCTGACCGTCAGGAACGGCCTGAGCATCAAACACCTGACGGTCAGGAGCGGCCTGAGCATCAAACACCTGACGGTCAGGAACGGCCTGAGCATTAAACACCTGACGGCCAGGAACGGCCTGAGCATCAAACACATGACCGTCAGGAACGGCCTGAGCATCAAACACCTGACCGTCAGGAACGGCCTGAGCATCAAACACCTGACCGTCAGGAACGGCCTGAGCATTAAACACCTGACGGTCAGGAACGGCCTGAGCATTAAACACCTGACCGTCAGGAACGGCCTGAGCATCAAGGAACGGCCTGAGCATCAAACACCTGACGGTCAGGAACGGCCTGAGCATTAAACACCTGACCGTCAGGAACGGCCTGAGCATTAAACACCTGGCGGTCAGGAACGGCCTGAGCATCAAACACCTGACGGTCAGGAACAGCCAGAGCATCAAACACCTAACGGTCAGGAACGGCCTGAGCATCAAACACCTGATGGTCAGGAACGGCCTGAGCATTAAACACCTGACGGTCAGGAACGGCCTGAGCATTAAACACCTGACGGTCAGGAACAGCCAGAGCATCAAACACCTAACGGTCAGGAACGGCCTGAGCATCAAACACCTGACGGTCAGGAACAGCCAGAGCATCAAACACCTGACGGTCAGGAACAGCCAGAGCATCAAACACCTAACGGTCAGGAACGGCCTGAGCATCAAACACCTGATGGTCAGGAACGGCCTGAGCATTAAACACCTGACGGTCAGGAACGGCCTGAGCATTAAACACCTGACGGTCAGGAACAGCCAGAGCATCAAACACCTAACGGTCAGGAACGGCCTGAGCATCAAACACCTGACGGTCAGGAACAGCCAGAGCATCAAACACCTAACGGTCAGGAACGGCCTGAGCATCAAACACCTGATGGTCAAGAACGGCCTGAGCATTAAACACCTGAGGGTCAGGAACGGCCTGAGCATCAAACACCTGACCGTCAGGAACGGCCTGAGCATCAAACACCTGACCGTCAGGAACGGCCTGAGCATTAAACACCTGAGGGTCAGGAACGGCCTGAGCATCAAACACCTGACCGTCAGGAACAGCCTGAGCATCAAACACCTGACCGTCAGGAACAGCCAGAGCATCAAACACCTAACGGTCAGGAACAGCCAGAGCATCAAACACCTGACGGTCAGGAACAGCCAGAGCATCAAACACCTGACGGTCAGGAACGGCCTGAGCATCAAACACCTGACGGTCAGGAACGGCCTGAGCATCAAACACCTGACTGTCAGGAACGGCCTGAGCATTAAACACCTGACGGTCAGGAACGGCCTGAGCATCAAACACCTGACCGTCAGGAACGGCCTGAGCATTAAACACCTGACGGTCAGGAACGGCCTGAGCATCAAACACCTGACCGTCAGGAACGGCCTGAGCATCAAACACCTGACGGTCAGGAACGGCCTGAGCATTAAACACCTGACGGTCAGGAACGGCCTGAGCATCAAACACTTGACGGCCAGGAACGGCCTGAGCATCAAACACCCGACGGTCAGGAACGGCCTGAGCATTAAACACCTGACGGTCAGGAACGGCCTGAGCATCAAACACCTGACCGTCAGGAACGGCCTGAGCATTAAACACCTGACGGTCAGGAACGGCCGGAGCATCAAACACCAGACCGTCAGGAACGGCCTGAGCATCAAACACCTGACGGTCAGGAACGGCCTGAGCATTAAACACCTGACCGTCAGGAACGGCCTGAGCATCAAACACCTGACGTTCAGGAACGGCCTGAGCATCAAACACCTGAGCGTCAGGAACAGCCAGAGCAACAAACACCTGATGGTCAGGAACGGCCTGAGCATCAAACACCTGACGGTCAGGAACGGCCTGAACATTAAACACCTGACCGTCAGGAACGGCCTGAGCCTTAAACACCTGACCGTCAGGAACGGCCTGAGCATCAAACACCTGACGGTCAGGAACGGCCTGAGCATCAAACACCTGACTGTCAGGAACGGCCTGAGCATCAAACACCTGACCGTCAGGAACGGCCTGAGCATCAAACACCTGACGGTCAGGAACAGCCAGAGCATCAAACACCTGACCGCTAGGAACGGCCTGAGCATCAAACACCTGACCGTCAGGAACGGCCTGAGCATCAAACACCTGACTGTTAGGAACGGCCTGAGCATCAAACACCTGACCGTCAGGAACGGCCTGAGCATTAAACACCTGACCATCAGGAACGGCCTGTGCATTAAACACCTGACCGTCAGGAACGGCCTGAGCATCAAACACCTGACCGTCAGGAACGGCCTGAACATTAAACACCTGACCGTCAGGAACGGCCTGAGCATCAAACACCTGACCGTCAGGAACGGCCTGAGCATTAAACACCTGACCGTCAGGAACGCCCTGAGCATTAAACACCTGACCGTCAGGAACGGCCTAAGCATCAAACACCTGACGGTCAGGAACAGCCAGAGCATCAAACACCTGACCGTCAGGAACAGCCTGAGCATTAAACACCTGACCGTCAGGAACAGCCTGAGCATTAAACACCTGACCGTCAGGAACGGCCTGAGCATTAAACACCTGACCGTCAGAAACGGCCTGAGCATTAAACACCTGACCGTCAGAAACGGCCTGAGCATTAAACACCTGACCGTCAGGAACGGCCTGAGCATTAAACACCTGACCGTCAGGAACGGCCTGAGCATTAAACACCTGACCGTCAGGAACGGCCTGAGCATTAAACACCTGACCGTCAGGAACAGCCTGAGCATCAAACACCTGACGGTCAGGAACAGCCTGAGCATCAAACACCTGACGGTCAGGAACAGCCTGAGCATCAAACACCTGACGGTCAGGAACAGCCTGAGCATCAAACACCTGACGGTCAGGAACGGCCTGAGCATTAAACACCTGACGGTCAGGAACGGCTGAGCACCTGACCGCTTAAACTAGGCATCAATGTCAACTTGTAGCCACCAAAAATACTCTTGAGCGCTGTTGATGGAGAGATTTTGGCATGTAGAGGAAAAGAAAACATTTGTCAGTAGATTTGCACTCAACAATACTAATATTCATAGTTTTTTGGGTAAAATGTTAACTCTCAGTGAAATTAACCCATTTTTAAATGATTGTGATTCATTATGTCCAATGTTAAAGTTATTCTTGCATGCATGTTATTCAAAATAAGTAGCAAAAACTTAGACATTGCAGTTGAATAGCATCTTAATCAGAGTAGACGACAAATTTAAATTGGTGTGAATAAAAACGAGAATTATTTAATCTAAAAAATAAGCTGAAGACCGGCTGCACATCTGTCCATCACTGCCTCGCTTTCATTCACGTCACATTAAATATTGTGTCTCCTATGAATAAGATCATAACTGATACACAAGATATATTAAGATGATGACATTCAAACTATGAAGCTGTTTTTTGTCTTGTTTCATCAAGTGGTCCCTTTGTGGTTTATTTGAGTTTTTATTTTGTTATCATATAATAGGCGTAGTTTGATGACGCCACGTTTGAGCGCAGAATCTTGGGACATGTGGTCTTCACCTCACAGCCGGTTAAAGAATCGGGATAAGACTCGGGCAGAAATCATGTTGAGGGATGTGATTATTAACTTTACTGTAGTCTGAAGAAGAGCAGGACAGAGTGTTGTGGAGCTGAGGAACCGCTGGAGCAATTGTTAATAAGATGAATGCAACACACGCCTCGCGAGCAGCGGGACTTTTATTATGCCACAGTCGCCACTTCCGCTCCTGAGTGTGAGGTAACGCAGCTCTGTTGATCATTTTAGACACATCTGAGTGTGTTGACGATGGGATGACGTTACTCTGTGCATTCTCTCGGCGGCTGCTATGATCACTGCAGTGAGAGTAAAGCGCTTCTGCAGAATAAAACCAGAAACCGAGGGGGAACACGGATATGATGTCATCGACAGGCCACGCCCTCACACGTCCCGGTTCCTTGGGTAAAATAGCATCTCACGATTTACAAAATAGTTGGAAACATTTGGGATATTGTAAGTACTCAACTGAACATAATATATAACACTGGCCTAGTGGTGTTTGGATATTTTACCGCAAAAATGTTACATACTGCAGCTTTAAGATCATCATGGCGACTCGTCAAAATAAAAGTCTGGCTTAACTTGACGCAGTTGTGACAGAAATATATTACTATTGTACAGTAGGATGTAAGTATTCATCTATTAGTTATAATAATAATTATAATAAAAATATTATTACAATTTTATTTTGACAGTGAACCTCTGTTATGATTGAAATAAAAGGGTTAACTTTTCATTTAATAATTAAAATACAGAACATTGAATTTCTGGGGGGAAATAAAATTTCATTGAGAACAAAATTGTTTAAAAAAAATCGATAAATTAAGTTGTTTTTATAAATTCATTTAATAAGATATGCTTTTGTTTATTAAAATTGAATTAAACCATTAAAGTCAAAATGACAATTTATATTGTTATTTTAACTATACACAATTAAAATTATTGTCTGAAATGTATTTTATATTTTACTTTATATATATATATATATATATATATATATATATATATATATATATATATATATATATATATATATATATATATATATATATATATATAATTTTTAATTCAAATTTAACTTAATATTATTTTATTTTATTTAGTTAGTTTTATTAATTGTATTTTTGTATTTTATTGTTTGTCATTTTAATTTAACTATTTTATTTAATTTTTATTTAATTGACATTTGGCACACTCTTTGGCTCATGGCGATTCGATTGCACCCTATGACGTCATTTTCCGTCAAACGGAAAATGTTCCTGCCGTTTTGAATTTTCCGAAAAACCTACTTCTTCGAACTCCTCCTAGGCCATTGCTGCAATTTTCATGAAAATGGAACCAGATCGTCTTCAGACTATGCTGACAAAATGATATTAGATTCGAGACAATTAGTCAAACTGTTCTCGAATAACTCGCAAATGAATTTGATAAAGTGCCCACAAAAATTAAAGTCAGGCTATATCTCCGCAACGCTTTAAATGTATTCAGACCAAACTTGGTGTGTGTTATGACAACCATGACCTGAGGCTGCCTGCAGTGTTTCGGCGCAGTGCCACCTAGTGGTCCAGAGATACAACAATTTGATATTTTTAATTTTTAATCTCAAAACTGCTGAGCCATCCCATACTCAATTTTACCATATCAACCATTTTGGGCGTCAGCCATTTTGAATTTAGTCAAAAAGTGCTATATTTTACAAACGCATTGGCGTATCATTACGAAACTCGGCATGTGTCTTCGGCACCAGGCCCTCAAAGTACTCAAAAAGTTTCGGGAAAGCGCCACATTGTGGACAAAAGTTTAAGGAATTTTCCAAAAATGCTAACAGCTGTTGATTACATTTTGATTATTGTCATAAAACTGGTTTTAAAAGATTCCTTGGTTCATGCCAAGAACATAGATCTCAATTTTACCATATTTGGCCAAACTTCCTGTTTGCCATTTTGATTTCCTTTACAAACTTACTTTTTCGAACCTTTTTTCTGATTTTCACCAAAATCGAATTGTAACATCTTCTGACCATGACAGCAAAAAGTTATTAATTTCGTGTCAACAGACAAAACATTTTTCATATATCGCAGCGATGAAGTTGAAGCATGATGCCAAAATGACTCTTGAGGCTGTATCTCTGCAATGCTTTGACATAATGACACCAAACTTTGTCATAGTCACCTCACTCTGACCACACCACATCAATTTCGTTACTGTGCCACCTATTGGTCAAAAGTGATAAGTCATTAAATCATTTTATTAGTGACTGTATATATGATTTTTCAGCCATTTTGCCTGCCAAATAATCTTAAAATGCCTTTAATTGCTCATTGTTGCAGTTGGTCTAACCCTCGCAGTCATGTTGGCATGTCTTATTGGCTTCTTTGCGCTTGGCCCCGTTAATAATGCTCGCAGCTATATTTTAGTTAATATTTTTTATTCAAATTTAATTTAACTTAATATTATTTTATTTTATTTTAGTTTTGTTTTATTATTATTATTTTAAATTTGTTTATTGTTTATGTCATTTTAATTTAATTGAACTTATTTTAGATGAGTTTATTTTATTTAAAAATATATATTTCATTTTGGTAACACTTTAGAATAATGGTCATTAGTTAACATTAGTTAACATTAACTAATAATAAACTGTACTTATAAAGCGTTTATTAATCTTTGTTAATGTAAATTTCAACATTTACTAATGCTTTATTAAAATCTTGTTAACATTAGTTAATGCACTGTGAACTAACATGAACAAACCATGAACAGCTGTATTTATATTAACTAACGTTAACAAAGATGAACAAATATGTACTGCTCATGGTTAGTTCATGTTAGTTAATACATTAAATAATGTTAACTAATGACCATTATTCTAAAGTGTTACCTTTATGTTTAATTTAATGTTTAATTTAATGAATTTCTGGGGGGGGGGGACATTTCATAGAGCCCTGTTATTGTAAAAATATATATATATTGTTTTTATGAATTCTATTAATTAGATATGCTTTTGTTTATTAAAATTTAATTAAACCATCAAAATGGAATCCAGAAAAATTAAAATGCAAAACACAGAATATGGTAAAAATAAAATGGTATTTAAGAACAAGTCAAATGTATTTTATAGAGCGATAAAAAAATTCTTTAATACATTTTCATGATTTCTAATAATTACACTCGATTTTGGATTTTTAATTTAACCATTAAAATGGAATTCAGAAAAAAAACTGAATTTGGAAGAAATGAAACCCTATACACTTCTACAGTGTGTAAACGTCATTACATTAGATGCTCAATATTCAGGTCTTTTCGTAGTGGATGTAAGTTTAGAGATCAGATCCTCTAACAAACACCATCCTGACTGTCTTCAGGATTTATAAAGTGTGTTTCTTTCCTCTTTCTTCCCGTTGTTCTACTGCCATGCCGTTCCCACATGAGCTGAAGTCTGAGGACTCTTTTAATGAGGATGAGTGACCCGTCCCTCCGTCCGTCCTGTGTTTGACTCCGTCCTGCTTGTGTCAGTGTTTTTTTTTTTTTTTTTTTTTTTCGTGTCAGTGTTTCTGAACGCTCTGATGGATGTGTTTAGCTCTCGAGATCCTCGTGTGATGTTTTACAGACTGAGTTGTGTTTCAGTCGTCTGCTGTTGCTACGCCACGCTCTCTGTTGTGCTCATAACACCGTCATACAGCGCTCAGACCGCGACCTTTCACCCCGAGGGCAAACATCACACTCCCGTCCCAAGCTTTAATATAGGCTGATGCTTACAGTAACACACTGGAGGAGTTGGGGAAACGGCCTGACGTTAGTGTGTATCTCTGATTCAGCAGCTCCTGAACTAGTGATAATCAGGAGGACGTGGTTTGGAAAGGGATCAGGCGATCCTGGTTTATAGCCGTCAGATCGTTGTTCTTGTTCCGGAAAGTGTCAGTGAATGGAGGCGCTTCAGCTTCAGATGTTGCTCATCACCGTAGGGATCAAAATAAATCTTACATGGGTTTTTTTTACATATATTTTTCATGAGCTTTGCAACCATGTTATGAAAAATTCCCTGAATACAGTTTAAAACCCTTATTTGTGTCTTTTATATTATTTTCTAGTAACACACACACACACACACATATATGTATATACACCGATCAGGCATAACATTATGACCTGAAGTGAATAACACTGATGATCTCTTCATCTCCTGTCAGTGGGTGGGATATATTAGGCAGCAAGTGAACATTTCGTCCTCAGAGTTGATGTGTTAGAAGCAGGAAAAATGGGCAAGCGTAAGGATTTGAGCAAGTTTGACAAGGGCCAGATTGTGATGGCTCCATGTGGATGTTACTTTGACACGTCCCACCTACCTAAGCATTGTTGAGCCCATGTCAGCCTTTCATGGAGACGGTTTTCCCTGTGGCTGTGGCTCTTTCAGCAGATAATGCGCCGCCACAAAGCACAAATGCTTCAGGAATGGTTTGAGGAGTTTGAGTCCAAATTCCCCAGATCTCAATCCAATCGAGCATTTGTGGGATGTGCTGAGCAAACAAGTCCGATCCATGGAGGCCCCACCTCGCAACTTATAAGATTTAAAGGATCTGCTGCTGACATCTTGGTGCCAGATACCACAGCACACCTTCAGGGGTCTAGTGGAGTCCATGAATGGTCATAATGTTATGCCTGATCGGTGTAAATATATAATATTTTTCTAGTATATGTCCTTATTTTATTGTATATACATTATATCAAATTAGAAACTAAATTGCTAAATTACTTTCTAAAATAAGCGATATATATATTATATACACACACATATACACTCACCTAAAGGATTATTAGGAACAGCTGCTCAATTCCTTATTAATGCAATTATCTAATCAACCAATCACATGGCAGTTGCTTCAATGTATTTAGGGGTGTGGTCCTGGTCAAGACAATCTCCTGAACTCCACACTGAATGTCAGAATGGGAAAGAAAGGAGATTTAAGCAATTTTGAGCGTGGCATGGTTGTTGGTGCCAGACGGGCCGGTCTGAGTATTTCACAATCTGCTCAGTTACTGGGATTTTCACACACAACCATTTCTAGGGTTTACAAAGAATAGTGTGAAAAGGGAAAAACATCCAGTCTGCGGCAGTCCTGTGGGAGAAAATGCCTTGTTGATGCTCGAGGTCAGAGGAGAATGGGCCGACTGATTCAAGCTGATAGAAGAGCAACTTTGACTGAAATAACCACTCGTTACAACCGAGGTCTGCAGCAAAGCATTTGTGAAGCCACAACACACACAACCTTGAGGCGGATGGGCTACAACAGCAGAAGACCCCACCGGGTACATTTACATTTTACATTACATTTACATTTATGCATTTAGCAGACGCTTTTATCCAAAGCGACTTACAACTTGGGGGTACAATAAGCGATTGGTCGTGAAGAGTCGAGTGAGCGCAACAAGTGCCTGAAATACTTGGTCCGTGTACATTTCTCAGTGTAGCACAGGTTAGAGTAGGGAGGGAAAGAGGAGGAAAAGAGGAAAGGAACGTTTTTTTTTTTTTTTTTTTAGGAGGTTAAGTGCTCACGGAAGAGATGAGTTTTTAGTTGACTTTTGAATGTTGTCAATGAATCCGCATTTCGGATGGCGGTGGGCAGATCGTTCCACCAGCTGGGAACGTTGAATGAGAATGTTCTGGAGAGGGATTTTTTGCCTCTCTGTGATGGTACCACAAGCCTTCGTTCCTTAGCTGAACGAAGGCTTCTGGTGGGGGTGTGTCGACGTAGAATCGAGTCAAAGTATGCAGGAGCTGAGTGCGTGGTGGCTCTGTAGGCAAGCGTCAGCGACTTAAACTTGATGCGAGCAGCGAGTGGTAGCCAGTGCAGAGAGATGAAGAGTGGTGTGGCGTGGGTCCTTTTGGGCTCGTTGAAGACCAGACATGCCGCTGCATTCTGGATCATTCGAAGTGTTTGGATCGCACAAGAGGGGAGTCCAGCCAGAAGCGCATTGCAGTAGTCAAGTCTAGAAATAACCAGGGCCTGGACAAGAAGCTGTGTTGCGTGTTCTGTTAGGAACGGTCTGATCTTCCTGATGTTGTAGAGCGCAAACCTGCAAGAGCGGGCTGTCTTAGCAATGTGATCTCTGAAGGACAACTGGTCATCAAATGTAACTCCAAGATTTCTGACTGATTTTGAAGGGGAGATCAGGGATGCACCTAGCTGGATGGTGAAGTCATGTTGCATAGTGGGACTGGCGGGAAAGATGAGGAACTCAGTCTTTGCCAGGTTGAGCTGTAGGTGATTTTTACTCATCCATGCAGAGATGTCAGCCAGACAGCTGGAGATTCGTGCAGCTACTGTGGGGTCGTCTGGTTGGAATGAAAGGTAGAGCTGAGTGTCATCCGCATAGCAGTGATATGAGAAGCCATGTGCCTGTATGATGGGACCTAATGAAGTAGTGTAAATGGAGAAAAGGAGAGGTCCAAGCACTGAGCCCTGAGGAACCCCCGTGGTCAGTTGATGCGCTTGGGATTCCTCTCCTCTCCAGGCAACCTTGAATGACCTACCTGTGAGATACGATTCAAACCAATGGAGCGGAGTCCCTGTGATGCCCAGTGTTGAGAGGGTGGACAGAAGGATTTGATGATTTACCGTGTCAAAGGCAGCAGATAGATCAAGGAGGACAAGGACTGATGATTTGGACTCAGCTTTAGCTATCCGTAGGGCTTCGGTGACCGACAGTAATGCAGTCTCTGTGGAGTGGCCCCTTTTGAAACCGGATTGGTTCGAGTCCAGCTGGTTATTCTGTGAGAGGAAGGATGAAACCTGGTTGAAAACAACTCGTTCCAGAGTTTTTGCTATGAATGGCAGGAGAGAGACAGGTCTGTAGTTATCTATGAGTGATGCGTTTAAAGTAGGTTTCTTAAGCAGTGGAGTTACCCGAGCCTGCTTGAAAGTGGTAGGGAAAGTGCCAGTGCAGAGCGATGTGTTGATGATGTGTGTGAGTGCAGGAAGGAGAGTAGGAGAGATGGCTTGAAGGAGGTGTGAGGGAATGGGATCGAGAGGACAGGTGGTAGGATGGCTGGAGAGGAGAAGTTTAGATACTTCGGGCTCAGTGAGTGTGGAAAATGAGGAGAGAGTATGTTCGGTCGTGGAAGTGGCTGATCTAAAATCCACAGTGTGTGGGGGTGAGAACTGATTGCTGATAGTTGTTGTTTTGTTTGTGAAGAATTGTGCAAAGTCGTCTGGAGATAGGGAGGTGGTGGGGGGTGGTGGAGGAGGACAGAGCAGAGAGTTGAATGTTCTGAATAGTGTGCGTGAGTTTGTGGTGCTGGTGATTTTGTTTTGGAAATAAGAATATTTAGCTGCGTGTACTTCATTCGAGAAGGATGAGAGCAAAGACTGATACTTAGCTAGATCTGATGGGTGATTTGATTTATGCCATTTCCTCTCTGCTGCCCTGAGTGTTGTCCGATGTTCACGAATAACATCAGATAACCAAGGGTTAGAGGGAGTAGCTCGTGCTGGCCTAAAAGAAAGAGGGCAGATATTGTCTAGACATGAAGTTAAGGTGGAGCATAGAGTGTCAGTTGCAGTGTTAACATCCATAGAAGAGAATTGTGTGGATGAGGGAAGGGAGGAAGAGACAGCAGAGGAAAGATGAGAAGGAGAGAGTGAGCGCAGGTTTCGTCTGAAAGTAACTGGTGGAGGAGCTGGTGGTGTGTGAGTAGTGAGTTGGAGATTAAATGTGATGAAAACCACTCATCTCCACTACAAATAGGAAAAAGAGGCGACAGTTTGCACGAGCTCACCAAAATTGGACAGTTGAAGACTGGAAAAATGTTGCCTGGTCTGATGAGTCTGGATTTCTGTTGAGACATTCAGATGGTAGAGTCAGAATTTGGCGTAAACAGAATGAGAACATGGATCCATCATGCCTTGTTACCACTGTGCAGGCTGGTGGTGGTGGTGTAATGGTGTGGGGGATGTTTTCTTGGCACACTTTAGGCCCCTTAGTGCCAATTGGGCATGGTTTAAATGCCACGGCCTACCTGAGCATTGTTTCTGACCATGTCCATCCCTTTATGAGCACCATGTCCCCATCCTCTGATGGCTACTTCCAGCAGGATAATGCGCCGTCACAAAGCTCCAATCATTTCAAATTGGTTTCTTGAACATGACAATGAGTTCACTGGACTAAAATGGCCGCCACAGTCACCAGATCTCAACCCAATAGAGCATCTTTGGGATGTGGTGGAACGGGAGCTTCGTGCCCTGGATGTGCATCCCACAAATCTCCATTAACTGCAAGATGCTCTCCTATCAATATGGGCCAACATTTCTAAAGAATGCTTTCAGCACCTTGTGGAATCAATGCCACGTAGAATTAAGGCAGTTCTGAAGGCGAAAGGGGGTCAAACACAGTATTAGTGTGTGTTCCTAATAATCCTTTTGGAGAGTGTATTTGTGTGCCACCAGTTTGAGTGAAACCTAAAAAAACTGATTTACTTGACTTGTCTCCTTAAAATGCTATAGAAATGTTTTTTATGTTAGTTTATGGCAGTAGTTATGGTTATTAGGGGATGAAGCAGTGCTACGTGTGAAGCGTCGTCCTGCGGCAGAGCTTTAATATCAGTCCTGATGTCATCTCATACCCTGTGATTACAGCATTACCGCCTTCACAACACACACCGCTTTCCCAGGGCGACGATGCAGGACACACACACACACACACACACACACAGCTCTGCTTGTTTCCTCACGCAACCCTCCGGCTGGCTTGATGCGTGTTTCTGGTCTGGTTATGTAAAAGATCCAATAATCCTCAGCACCTTCACGGCTGATGGGCAGTGGGAACATCCCAGTATTACACACATGATCGTCAAACACCAGTGGCTTCACGAGCTTCTCTCAATCTGCATCTTCTGCTTTTCACCTGCATGCCAAAGTGATTTCAATAGCATGAACATTTCATTAAAAAGAGCCCAGACTGGCTTTAACCTGTAAAGCTCTAGCGCTGCACATCTCTTGATCGAGTGTCTGTGTTGTGCGTTTGTGGCGTTTGTGTGTCTTGCGTTATATGTGTGGGGTTTGAAGGGAAGCTTTTCGTCGCTTGTGCGCTTCTAGGAGACAAATTTCTCTTTTATCAGCATCTTTATTCCCAGACATATTCAGATATAATGCAAGCTTTGCTTTAAAACAATAGGTATAACTATACAGTGCATACAAATGTTGAGTTGAAATATGCACTACCGTTCAAGTTTGGGGTCTGTATAAGAAATGAATACTTTTATAGACACATTTAGTTGCCGTAAACACATTTATAGTGTTGCAAAAGATTCAATTGCATGTCATTCAGCAAGCCATAATTGTAAAATGTTGCATATTAGTTTGCATGTATTTTGACTGATAAAGCACTATTCATTCAGCCGGTTTATGAAGCATGAGAATCATCTATCATGTGCCCAACATGCATGAAAATGAGAACGAATACAAAATTGTAAATTTTATTATGAATGACTTATGTGTGTTGAGCATCAGATCCTCATATGAGAATGATCAGTGAAGGGTCATGTGACTCTGAAGACTGGAGTAATGATGATTTGATCACTGGAATAAATGACACGTTACTGTATATTCACATAGAGAACAGATGATCTACACTGGAGGAATATTTCACTGTTTTACCATATTTTTGATCAAATATATGCAGCCTCTCTGTAAAAAAAATATTTTCATGATTTAATCGCAACTTTTTATCTTTTGTCAAATCCACTTAGATAATTCATGTGGTTCAGATAACATAATATTTTGAGTTTCTCCTTCATTGTATAAACTCAAAATTTTAATTTCGATTAATTACATTTTTTAAGGCAACCAGGTAACTTAATTTTATTATTTTTATTTAATTTAACTCAATTTTTTTAATTTAATTTAATTTAATTTAATTTAATTTAATTTAATTTAATTAATTTAATTTAATTATTTTATTTTTTAATTTAATTTCATTTAACTTGATGAATTTCTGAAAAAACAAATAATTAGGGCCCTATTATTGTAAAAAAAAAATAATAATAAAATTAAAAAAAAATTATTGGATGGACGTGCTTTTGTTGATTAATTTAATTAATTTGTTTATTTATTGTAATTAAACCATAAAAATAAAAAATAAAATGGAAAACACCGAATTTGGTAAAAAAATTAAATGGATTACATAGGACCAAAAAACTAATTTTTCTGATTATTTAAAATAATTAGACTTGATTTTGGATTAAAAAACCAACCATTAACCATTAAAATGGAGTCAATAAAAATTAAAGTGGAAAAAAACAGAATTCAGAAAAATTTAATCTGAAAAATACCATTGTTTATAGAGATTTGGACACACAACATTTGACTCAAAATACATGGAAACAGCAAAATATTGATTTATTTAATTATTTTAACTATAAACTAAAACTATACACAAACTAAAAAAATATTTAACTATTTATCACAACATTTTTAAAATAACCCAACAAAAAAATGTTTACAGTGAAGAATGATTAGTGAAGGGTCATGTGACACTGAAGACTGGAGTAATGATGATAAATTCAGCTTTGATCACAGGAATAAATTACACTTGACTATATATTCACATAGAAAGAATAATATTTCACTGTTTTACTGCATTTTTGATCATAATATATGGTCCGACCCAAACGTTTAACACTAGTGTGTAGCTCAGCTGTTTGTCTCAGTGCATTAGGGCTGCTCGATAGCGCCCCCTGTAGGACGTGATGAACACTTGCTCCTTTTGCCACTTTGCAAGATGTTTCATATTTTCCGCTCCCTGGGAGTGAAGATTTGTCTGTACTGCAAAGAAATTAAGTCATTTTTGCCTTGTTTTCCTGTATAAATATCTAAACATTGTTAAATCAAGATGCATTCACTTGAGAAACAGAATTACTTCAGATAGTGAGTCTTGTTTAATGAAAACAACCATAAAAATTAGAACAGAAAAATAAATTTAATTCAATGGGAAAACAAGGTTATTTGTTCTTGTTTTAATCATAAATTAGCTATTTTTTAATTGTAAATAAAAAAAATGATCATATAAATGCAGATTTGCAGTTCGACCCCAAACTTTTTAACTCTATGTGTGGTCAACAATACTCAACTTTTTGCATTCTGGGATTGCCTTGTTGAGTGATTTAGGATTTGGCCAAAAGAAGTTAACTTATGATACTTTTTGGAGCAGCCTTAAAATATGACGCCTTAAATTCCCGCTCACTTGGTTTTGAAACAGAGCAAGAAACAGAGAGTGGTTATTTTTTGAATAATCATATTTTAAGTTGAGAATTGCTCTTAAATGAAGGCAGGGTCAGTGAAGTTGTGTGTCCACGTGTGTGTCTGATTGACTGTGACCCAGCGGCTCTTTGAACAGACTTTCCCAATGAAACTGATCTACTTGTAGAATGTCCCGCATTCCAGTTCATCCCGGTTTCCCTTTGATCTCTGTCGCCCAGGTTACGCCCCGGTGACGGGCATGTGCCACCCGCTGCGGAGCTGCACGCTGAATCACGAGGACGGCTTTTCCTCCGCCTTCGTGGTGGCGCACGAAACCGGACATGTGTGAGTTTACATCGGCTTTAACACTCGACTCACAGCGGACAAAAGTGATCAAATCGTTAGCCTCATAGCATAATTGCCTAAGTCCAATAACATTGAAATACGATCTGGGCAATTATGCTATGAGGCTAACGAATGTGTGTGTGTGTGTGTGTGTGTGTGTGTGTGTGTGTGTGTGTAAAAAATCAAATAAAAAATATTATATATTATATGTGTTTTAAGTATGTTAAATATGAAGGAAGAGCAAAACACTAAACTTGCTTAAGGTATTTATCTGACAAAAAATGATGGCGACACTTTACTTAAAGCGTTTATATATAATGCATTATAGAAGTATTTTAAAGGGTTAGTTCACCCAAAAATGAAAATTCTGTCATTAATTCCTCACCCTCATGTCGTTCGAGACCCGTAAGACCTCCGTTCATATTCGGAACACAAATGAAGATATTTTAGTGTAAAGCTGATGCTGAGAAAGGCTTCAGATAGGCCTCCATTGGCATTCAGTACATTTACACTCACAAGACCCATAAAAGGCACTAAAAATGTCGTTACAAAGTCCATCTCACCACAGTGACTCTACAATAATTTTACGATGCGACGACAATAGTTTTTTGTGCGCAAAAAAAAATCCAAATAACACCTTTATCCAGCTTGTTCTTGTCTTCCGTGTGCCTCCACGACGCATGCGAGAGAATATGACGCAGATCCGGCGTTCGGGAATCCATGAAATGCACACTTTAACCCCATTTTGAGCACTACGCCGAGACCTAAAGCACGATCAATGTAGAATTCAACAGCTGAGATACGCGCGTCTTCCTCTGCTTGTAAACAAATCTCTTCTGGGTCATGTGTCCGAACGCCGGATCTGCGTCATATTCTCGCGCATGCGTCGTGGAGGCACACGGAAGACAAGAACAAGCTGGATAAAAGGTGTTGTTTTGATTTTTTTTGCGCACAAAAACTATTGTCGACGCATCGTAAGATTATTGTAGAGCCACTGTGGTGAGATGGACTTTGTAACGACATTTTAAGTGCCTTTTATCGGTCTTGGGAGTATAAGTGTACAGAATGCCAATGGAGGCCGATCTGAAGCCTTTCTCAGCCACCAGCTTTCAACAAAAATATCTTCATTTGTGTTCCGAATATGAACGGAGGTCTTACGGGTCTCGAACGACATGAGGGTGAGTAATTAATGACAGAATTTTCATTTTTGGGTGAACTAACCCTTTAATGCATTAATTATGCCTTGTAATGCTCTTTATAATGTGTTGTTGTTACATATCTGTGTTTCTGTCATGTTGTTTACTTTGGTCACATGTTCCTTTGTCTATGTTTCCCGCCACTTTCTCTGTTTCCTTGGTTACCCTCGTTAGTCTAGTTCTGTTCAGCTGTGTTTAGTTACCCTCATCTGTATCACCTGTGCCCCTCGTTAGTCAGTCATCAGTGTTTGTATTTAGTTCCCTCTTGTTCATTCCTTCCTTGTCTGGTCTCAGTTATACTACCTGTTGTACTTACACGTTGTGTGGTGTTCTGTCCTATGTTAATTTGGAATAAACCTATCTTTGTGGAAGTCCCAACTCTCCTCGTCACTGCTGCACCGGATAACTGTAACAGTTGTATGATCTCATGAATTATAATCACAGTTATAATACATTATAATACTTATGTTACGCCTTTTGAAAGTATAATGAATTTATTAAAAAAATATTAATATTAATAGGTATATTAACATTAAATATTAATATTTTTATTAAAATTTGATCACATACAGTACATTTATACAAAATTCATCTAATTTGAAAACATAGTAATGAACAGAAGCATTTAGTATTGTAAATATTTCACCGCAGTCGAGACGATTCATTCGAACGAATCTTCCCAGCCTCACAGGAAGTTTTGTTTGATTGTGAGCAGTGTTTGATGATTGTTTGATGATTGTGAGCAGTGTTTGATGATTGTTTGATGATTGTGAGCAGTTTTTGATGATTGTTTGATGATTGTGAGCAGTGTTTGATGATTGTTTGATGATTGTGAGCAGTGTTTGATGATTGTGAGCAGTGTTTGATTGTGAGCAGTGTTTGATGATTGTGAGCAGTGTTTGATGATTGTTTGATGATTGTGAGCAGTGTTTGATGATTGTGAGCAGTGTTTGATGATTGTTTGATGATTGTGAGCAGTGTTTGATGATTGTTTGATGATTGTGAGCAGTGTTTGATGATTGTTTGATGATTGTGAGCAGTGTTTGATGATTGTGAGCAGTGTTTGATGATTGTTTGATGATTGTGAGCAGTGTTTGATGATTGTGAGCAGTGTTTGATGATTGTTTGATGATTGTGAGCAGTGTTTGATGATTGTTTGATGATTGTGAGCAGTGTTTGATGATTGTGAGCAGTGTTTGTTGTGAGCAGTTTTTGATGATTGTGATGATTGTGAGCAGTGTTTGTTGTGAGCAGTTTTTGATGATTGTGATGATTGTGAGCAGTGTTTGATTGTGAGCAGTGTTTGATTTTGAGCAGTGTTTGATGATTGTGATCAGTGTTTGATGATTGTGATGATTGTGAGCAGTGTTTGATGTGTTTGATTGTGAGTAGTGTTTGATGATTGTGATGATTGTGAGCAGTGTTTGATTTTGAGCAGTGTTTGAGTGTGAGCAGTGTTTGTTGTGAGCAGTGTTTGATTGTGAGCAGTGTTTGAGTGTGAGCAGTGTTTGATTGTGAGCAGTGTTTGAGTGTGAGCAGTGTTTGTTGTGAGCAGTGTTTGATTGTGAGCAGTGTTTGAGTGTGAGCAGTGTTTGTTGTGAGCAGTGTTTGATGACTGTGAGCAGTGTTTGATGATTGTGAGCAGTGTTTGAGTGTGAGCAGTGTTTGTTGTGAGCAGTGTTTGATTGTGAGCAGTGTTTGAGTGTGAGCAGTGTTTGATTGTGAGCAGTGTTTGAGTGTGAGCAGTGTTTGTTGTGAGCAGTGTTTGATTGTGAGCAGTGTTTGAGTGTGAGCAGTGTTTGTTGTGAGCAGTGTTTGATGACTGTGAGCAGTGTTTGATGATTGTGAGCAGTGTTTGATGATTGTGAGCAGTGTTTGTGAGCAGTGTTTGATGATTGTGAGCAGTGTTTGATTGTGAGCTGTGTTTGATGATTGTGAGCAGTGTTTGATGATTGTGAGCAGTGTTTGATGATTGTGAGCAGTGTTTGATTGTGAGCAGTGTTTGATGATTGTGAGCAGTGTTTGTTGTGAGCAGTGTTTGATGACTGTGAGCAGTGTTTGATGATTGTGAGCAGTGTTTGATGATTGTGAGCAGTGTTTGATGATTGTGAGCAGTGTTTGATTGTGAGCTGTGTTTGATGATTGTGAGCAGTGTTTGATGATTGTGAGCAGTGTTTGATGATTGTGAGCAGTGTTTGATTGTGAGCAGTGTTTGATTGTGAGCAGTCTTTGATTGTGAGCAGTGTTTGATGATTGTGAGCAGTGTTTGATTGTGAGCAGTGTTTGATTGTGAGCAGTGTTTGATTGTGAGCAGTGTTTGATGATTGTGAGCAGTGTTTGATGATTGTGAGCAGTGTTTGATGATTGTGAGCAGTGTTTGATTGTGAGCAGTGTTTGATGATTGTGAGCAGTGTTTGATGATTGTGAGCAGTGTTTGATGATTGTGAGCAGTGTTTGATTATGAGCAGTCTTTGATAGTGAGCAGTGTTTGATGATTGTGAGCAGTGTTTGATGATTGTGAGCAGTGTTTGATTGTGAGCAGTGTTTGATGATTGTGAGCAGTGTTTGATTGTGAGCAGTGTTTGATTGTGAGCAGTGTTTGATGATTGTGAGCAGTGTTTGATTGTGAGCAGTGTTTGATTGTGAGCAGTGTTTGATGATTGCGAGCAGTGTTTGATGATTGTGAGCAGTGTTCTAATATGAGCAGTGTTTGAAGATTGTGAGCAGTGTTTGATGATTGTGAGCAGTGTTTGATTGTGAGCAGTGTTTGATTGTGAGCAGTGTTTGATTGTGAGCAGTGTTTGATTGTGAGCAGTGTTCTAATATGAGCAGTGTTTGATTGTGAGCAGTGTTTGATGATTGTGAGCAGTGTTTGATTGTGAGCAGTGTTTGATGATTGTGAGCAGTGTTCTAATATGAGCAGTGTTTGATGATTGTGATCAGTGTTTGATGATTGTGAGCAGTGTTCTAATATGAGCAGTGTTTGATGATTGTGAGCAGTGTTTGATGATTGTGAGCAGTGTTTGATGATTGTGAGCAGTGTTTGATTGTGAGCAGTGTTTGATTGTGAGCAGTGTTTGATTGTGAGCAGTGTTTGATTGTGAGCAGTGTTTGATTGTGAGCAGTGTTCTAATATGAGCAGTGTTTGATTGTGAGCAGTGTTTGATGATTGTGAGCAGTGTATGATTGTGAGCAGTGTTTGATGATTGTGAGCAGTGTTTGATGATTGTGAGCAGTGTTTGATTGTGAGCATTGTTTGATGACTGTGAGCAGTGTTTGATTGTGAGCAGTGTTTGATTGTGAGCAGTGTTTGATTGTGAGCAGTGTTTGATGATTGTGAGCAGTGTTTGATTGTGAGCAGTGTTTGATGATTGTGAGCAGTGTTTGATGATTGTGAGCAGTGTTTGATTGTGAGCATTGTTTGATGACTGTGAGCAGTGTTTGATGACTGAGCAGTGTTTGATGATTGTGAGCAGTGTTTGATGGCTATGAGTAGTGTTTTGATGGCTATGCTGGATGTTTCAGGCTGGGTATGGAGCACGACGGCCAGGGGAACCGCTGCTCAGATGAGACCAGCATGGGCAGTATCATGGCTCCACTTGTCCAGGCTGCGTTCCACCGCTACCACTGGTCCCGCTGCAGCAAACAGGAGCTCAATCGATACATCCAGTAAGAGTCTGAACTCAGATCTGCAGTGATCCGTCTCAGATGAGGAGTTGGGAGATATGTTCTCTCGATCAGATTAATCACATCTAACATAAAAGCTTGTTTATATAATGTATGTATGTGTGCATATTATTATATTTTTATACACAGACACACACAAATATATATGTACACACACACAGGCATGCACGCACATATATTATATAGACAAAAACTTTTGTAAGATGTGATTGATCGCAGTTAATCAATTTGACAGCAATATATATGTGTGTGAGTGTGTACAAGTGTGTGTGTGTGTGTGTGTGTGTGTGTGTGTGTGTGTGTGTGTGTGTGTGTCAGTGTGTAGATGTATGTGTGTGTGAGAGTGTGTGTGTGTGTGCATATTTATATGTATATTATATTTATATATATATATACACACACACACACACACACAAGTGTGCGCGCACACACGCACACGCACACGCACACACACACACACACACACACATACACACACACACACATACACACACACACACACACACACACACACACACAGTAATATATATACTCATACAAATATTATATAAACACAGTTTTATGTTAGATGCAATTAATCGGGATTAATCAATTTGACAGCACTAATTATATTGTATTATAAATTATGTAAATAGGATTTATTTTCACAACATTAAAGCAAATCACAAGGGCCTATTTTATTATATATTCCATGTTTTTTTTTTTAAATCATGTTTTAGGCTTATACTTTTTTTCATTTGATGTTCATTTGATGCTTTCAGCTCGTACGACTGTCTTCTGGATGATCCGTTCGAGCTGAAGTGGCCCAAACTCACGGAGCTTCCCGGGATAAACTACTCCATGGATGAGCAGTGCCGCTTCGACTTCGGTGTGGGTTATAAGATGTGCACGGCCGTAAGTGTCTATTTGAAGATGTGTTTGTTTGCTGTGCCCCTGCGTGTCATTGGATGATGATGAGATATGAGTGTTTGCCGTCCTGTAGTTCCGCACGTATGACCCGTGTAAGCAGCTGTGGTGCAGCCATCCTGATAACCAGTACTTCTGCAAGACTAAGAAGGGTCCGCCGGTCGACGGGACGGAGTGTGCGCCGGGAAAGGTCAGACACTGCCCAACGGTTCAATCACATTTATAATATGATTACATATTCAGCCCGATCAAGAGGAAACTGACCTTACTTTGGAGAAAACCATCATATCTTCACTGAGGCTTTTCCAGAGTTGAACACTCACGCTTAGACCAAAACTGATCATAATCAAAAACTGATCTTAATCTATAACTGATCATAATCTACAACTGATCAAATCTGATCATAATCTACAACTGATCAAATCTGATCATAATCTAAAACTGATTATAATCTAAAACTGATCATAATCTACAACTGATCAAATCTGATCATAATCTAAAACTGATTATAATCTAAAACTGATCATAATCTACAACTGATCTTAATCTATAACTGATCATAATCTAAAACTGATCAAATCTGATCATAATCTACAACTGATCAAATCTGATCATAATCTAAAACTGGTTATAATCTAAAACTGATCATAATCTACAACTGATCAAATCTGATCATAATCTAAAACTGATTATAATCTAAAACTGATCATAATCTAAAACTGATCATAATCTAAAACTGATCTTAATCTATAACTGATCATAATCTAAAACTGATCTTAATCTATAACTGATCATAATCTAAAACTGATCAAATCTGATCATAATCTAAAACTGATCATAATCTAAAACTGATCTTAATCTATAACTTATAAAATCTGATCATAATCTAAAACTGATTATAATCTAAAACTGATCTTAATCTATAACTGATCATAATCTACAACTGATCAAATCTGATCATAATCTAAAACTGATTATAATCTAAAACTGATCATAATCTAAAACTGATCTTAATCTATAACTGATCATAATCTATAACTGATCAAATCTGATCATAATCTAAAACTGGTTATAATCTAAAACTGATCATAATCTACAACTGATCAAATCTGATCATAATCTAAAACTGATTATAATCTAAAACTGATCATAATCTAAAACTGATCAAATCTGATCATAATCTAAAACTGGTTATAATCTAAAACTGATCATAATCTAAAACTGATCAAATCTGATCATAATCTAAAACTGGTTATAATCTAAAACTGATCATAATCTACAACTGATCAAATCTGATCATAATCTAAAACTGATTATAATCTAAAACTGATCATAATCTAAAACTGATCAAATCTGATCATAATCTAAAACTGGTTATAATCTAAAACTGATCATAATCTACAACTGATCAAATCTGATCATAATCTAAAACTGATCATAATCTAAAACTGATCATAATCTAAAACTGATCATAATCTAAAACTGATCTTAATCTATAACTGATCATAATCTAAAACTGATCAAATCTGATCATAATCTAAAACTGATTATAATCTAAAACTGATCATAATCTAAAACTGATCTTAATCTATAACTGATCATAATCTAAAACTGATCAAATCTGATCATAATCTAAAACTGATTATAATCTAAAACTGATCATAATCTAAAACTTATAAAATCTGATCATAATTTAAAACTGATCAAATCTGATCTTTATCTAAATCCATTAAATACTTTTGAATTTAAGACAATCAATCATGTTTTCATTAATACATTTTGAGAATCACTTTCTCTCGTTCAGAACAAGACCAATATTTAATCTTTTAATAAAACAATATTGACCAATATTTAATCTGTTAATAAAACAATATTGACCAATATTTAATCTGTTAATAAAACAATATTGACCAATATTTAATCTTTTTATAAAACAATATTGACCAATGTTTAATCTGTTACTAAAACAATATTGACCAATATTTAGTCTGTTAATAATAAAATGTTGAACAATATTTAATCTGTTAATAAAACAATATTGACCAATATTTAATCGGTTAATAAAACAATATTGACCAATATTTAATCTGTTAATAAAAAATATTGACCAATATTAAATCTCTTAAAAATATTGACCAATATTAAATCTCATAAAAAATATTGACCAATATTAAATCTCTTAACAGATCAATATTGACCAATATTAAATCTCTTAACAGATCAATATTGACCAATATTTAATCTCATAAAAAATATTGACCAATATTAAATCTCTTAACAGAACAATTTTGACCAATATTTAATCTCATAAAAAATATTGACCAATATTAAATCTCTTAACAGAACAATATTGACCGATATGTAATTCTGTTAAAGGGACAAAAGGAGAATGTTTAACAGATGTCCTGTTTGTGCTGGTCCATATAACACCAGTGAATAACGACCAGCATAAGCTTTTTTTTTTTTTCTTTAAAGATGCAAAAGTATCACAGAAAAGTTTTTGTGCGTCTGTTTTAGGACATGTTGGCGTTGGGTGCTGGTGTGTGTTAGTGACACTAGTTGATGTGTGTGTTGCAGTGGTGTTTTAAAGGCCACTGCATCTGGAGGTCGTCCCATCAGCCCTATGGCCACGACGGAGGCTGGAGCTCCTGGGGAAAGTTGGGCTCGTGTTCCCGGACCTGCGGAGGAGGCGTCCGGTCCCGCAGCCGGCAGTGCAACAACCCTGTGTGCGTTCAACACTCTCACAAAAATGAACTTTCACTGTTGTTAGTTGCACTCAAATCCAGAGGCGGGACAGTACTTAAAGGGTTAGTTCACCCAAAAATGAAAATTCTGTCATTAATTCCTCACCCTCATGTCGTTGGACACCCGTCAGAC